>JADRCH010000148.1:4215239-4225773 GCA_019843965.1 Rhynchomys soricoides | reverse complement strand
GAGAGAGAGAGAGAGAGAGAGAGAGAGAGAGAGAGAGAGAGAGAGAGGTTTTTTTCATTAACTTATTTATTTATTCGCTTTCCATACCCATTCCAGCCCCGCTTTCCTCCTTTCCTTCCAGTTCCATTGCTACAAACACCTGCCCCATTTCCCCCTTCCCTTCTCCTTAGAGAAGGGGAAGCCACTTTGGGAATCTGTCTGCCCTATCAAGTTGCAGCAGTACTAACCACATCCTGAGTGATTTTGACATGCCCTTAATGACTAGAGCATCAGGGCCAAGGTGATTTCGCTATCCTAATGGATCTTGAGTTTCAAAGAGCCTGAGTATAATGGATATCAACATAGGCCACCCATACATCTTATTTCTTTCTCTTTTACAAGATAAAGTACCCATACATGACATTTACAAAAAACTACTTCCCTACTTACCAGGTAATAATACTGCAGAGGAATACTAGGAAGCTCCTAGAAGAGGCACCTAGACCTTTTGATAGATGGATACCAATCTTTCAAAGAACACGATGTCTTTTCATAAGCAACTAGGCCCATTATCTTCAGTGTTACATCATGTGACTCTATTTTGTTAATATATTTCACACACACATATACACACAGACATACACACATACACACACACACACTACATCTTCAAATAGACTCAGAGAGAGGGAGAAAAGTGTGAGTAAAAGTAGTGCACCTTAAATAAAGGTTAAAAAGAACAAGGTTATATAAAAGCAGTTGATAAATGTCTCCTGCGGACAATTTCTCCATCCTCTCTTCTCCCATATACCACTGCTGTTTCAAGTTAGTAGCCGCCAATTGTATGAACACAACCACTAAACCTAATACAGTATTATGTAATAGCTCATGGTCACATGAAGTATGACTGATTGATACTCCCCTATGTTGGCATAGAAGAAATAAAGGGGGGGCTTCTTTTTACTTTTCTTTAATCCTCCCCCTCTAAGCAGAATCCACCATGTCCTAATGCATACACCATGGATATGAACCTTCATGTGTGTTCTGCATGTTGCTAGGTGTTGAGAGTTGGAATAAGAATAATCAAACCAAAGATGTGTAGTTGATCTACAGCCAGGGAGGGATATAAGACTAAATTAGGTAGAGGCTACAGTGAGTACTTAAGCCTCTCGCACATCTTATGATCTAGCTCAGCAGGGCCTCGGCTAAGCAAGGGAGTCAGTGGAGATGAGACAGGAGAGACAAGCTTGGCACACTTTAGTAGCATGTACTTACCCAAGTAGTCAGTCTAAGCCAATACACTTTTATAAGCTTGTAATGAGAATGAGGCATGAACAAAATTATTCTTTAATTAAAATAATGAGGTGACAACCTGTCAGGGAAAGGAAGGGTTACTTTTAATGGAAAGGAACTAGAGGAATGAAGTCCAAGCGCTTATGTAGGGGAGAATGCCTGCAAGATGAGAGCACACTCTGTCTTTCATCATTTCTAAACACAAAGAACAATGCCTGGCCTAAGTTGACAATCACAGAGGCTGACACAGTGCGTTAAAACATGGACTGAGACAAACTATACCTGATCTGAAGAAAAGCTCAATGATTATTTCCTGACTCTTAGATCGTTCTGTTCAGTGATCTGATATTTCAAATCTTGGAGTGTCTACTTTTCCCATTACAGAGTTATGGAATAAAGAAAGGAACATATGACTCCATATTAGAAAGAAATAAATTAAATATCAGTCTCTATGTGCTACTTCAGGATGTTCCCATGCTAAGCATGTCCAGGCCCATTATCTGACTGTGGAACCTAGGAGTTAGAACTCAGGATTTGGAAAGGCAGGTAGGTGGGAAGTCTTAGTTCCCAGGGTACAAGCTTGGGTCTGATAGTTAATTAACATTCCAGACCTTCCACACATGAGAAGGTGATTAAAGATGAATTTCTGATAAGTGGTTCTTAGCCCAAAAGTTCGGAATACCCAAGAGTCACTTCACAGCAACCATAGGGCTGAGTGTGAGATTCGAGATGTAGGAGTTGGAGAAGGGACTGAAGGAGCTGTGGGAATTTGCAGCCCCATGGAGGGAGCAACAGTGTCCACTGGCCTGACCCCTTGATGCTCCGGGAGACTGATCACCAACCAAAGAATACACTTGGAGGGACGCATGGTGCTGGTCACATATGTAACAGAGGAGGGTCTTATAAGCCATCAGGGGAAGGAGAGGCCCTTGGGCCAGAGGGTGTTAAATGCCCTAATATAGGAGAATGCCAAGGAGGGAAGACAAGAGTGGGTGGGTGGGTGAGTAGGAGAACACCCCCATAGAGGCAGGGGGAGGTGGAGGAAATAGGGAGGTTCCAAAGGGGAGATATGGAAAAGGGGAAATATTTGAAATGTAAATAAAGTAGCAGAGAGAGAGAGATGAGTTTCATAGCTTTATCAACATACCCACTTCTGCACATCTTTCTTGTTCTTATTTGTTTTTATCCTAGTTGGCATTACTCTCGTAATAGTGGTAAAGATAATTTAATTGACACTATCAGAAAAAGCAAGAAAATCAAACTCTCTGTGTCTTAGTGTTTTATTGTTGTGAAGAAACACCATGACCACAGCAACTCTTATAAAACAAAACATTTAATAAGAGCTTGCTTACAGTTTCGGATGTCTAGTCCAGTTTTGGCATGGCAGGGAGTCACAACTTTCAGGAAGACAGTTGTTCTGGATAGGTAGCTGAGAGTCCTACACTCTGTTCAGCAGGTAATGGAGAGAGAGAGAGAGAGAGAGAGAGAGAGAGAGAGAGAGAGAGAGAGAAAGAGCGAGCGCACGCATTTGAAATCTCAGTCTCCACCCCCTAGTAACATATTTCCTCCAACAAGACCACACCTCCTAACCTCATTCAAATTTATGCTATGGGGGGAGGGGGTCATCCTATTCAATTGATCACATTTCACACCCTGGTCCCCATAGGCTTTGGCTATATCATAATGCAAACATTCATTCAGTCTAGCTTCAAAAGTCCATGTAGTATATAAAAGTCTCGATGCTGTTTAAAAGTCCAAAGCTTAAAGTCTCCTCTGAGACTAATGGCAATCTCTTTAACTGTAACCCCTTGTCAGTCTCCTAACTGTAACCCCCTTTAAAATCAAAACCAAAAGGCAGATCACATGTTTCCAACATACAATGGCATAGAAGTCACATTATCCTTCCCAAAGAGAGAAAAGGGAGCATAGTGAGAAAATACTGGACCAAAGCAAGACCAAAACCAGCTGGACAAATGCCCAAATCTGCATCTCCATGTCTGATGTCTAAGAAAACTGTTAAGATCTTCAGCCCCTTTCAGCTTTGTTGACTGAAACACGCCTCTTTTTCTTGGGTTGGCTCCACACCCCATTAGCAACTATCTTTGGCAGCTATGCCACAACTATGGCATCACCAATGTCTTGTTATCCAAGACAACCCAGCCTTCACTTTCACAGCTTCATGTAAAGGCTTTTCTGGGCCTCCATGCATGGACATCCCTGACAAATGCTTTGCCTCTGCAGCCTTTCTTAGCAATAGAGAGAGATTCCACAACCCTTTCTTGTATTCTTGAGTCTAAAACCAGAACCAAATGGAAGCTGTCAAGTTCTTCTGCTTGCTGGGGCTAGAATATGCCCCCCTCATTCAAATACATTTTCACCAGATTTCTGTTTCTGATGTTTTCCTTCACTACCTAAACTTGGCTGTCCTTGAACTCAGAGATCTGCCTGCTTCTACCTCCTGAGTGAGTGCTAAAGAGATGCTCCACCATAGCTAATCCTAAGATTTTCTTTAATTCTTTCTCATGAATTGAAAGCTTAGCTGGGTGGGATTTTGCCATGAGGTCAATAATTTCTTTATTACATTTAGGAACAGGCTTTTCTTTAAGCTTTTTTTCTCTATGGACACTAGACTTAGCTCTGTTACAGTTCCTGATGGTCATCTTTTACTTAAACTGTACATTTTCTTATTTTTCCTTGCTCAGTATGCTCCTTTTCACTGTAGACCTGCCTAAGAGTCATCACTAATAACCACACAACAAAGTCTATTCTAGAATGCCCTGAAATCTCCTTTGCTAATATCATTAATCCAGAACTCTTCAATTTAGCCTCAGGCATATTTTTCAACCGAGGGCAAAAAAAAATAAGCCACATTTTTCACCAGAATAGCACAAGAATGGTCTCTAGGCCATTTACTAAATTCTTCTCCTTTGAAAGCTCTTTATGTAGGATGTCTTAGTCTATATTGCTCTCAGCACCACTGTCGTCCATGCCCCACTGAAAGCATTCAGCCGGGTTCCCATTTTAAATTCCAAAAGTCTACATTCCACCAACAAGAAACATGGCCAGGGCTATCCCAGCAATACCCCAGTCCCTGGTACCAACTTTTGTTTTAGTCAGTGTTCTATTGTTATAAAGAGACACTATGACACTGCAACTGTTATAAAGGAAAGCGTTTAATTGGGGCTGACATTTGAAACTTCTAAAAAGACCACAATTCCTAATCACTGTCAAGTAATGCCACTTGCTAATGACTCAAATTCAAACATGACTTCATTCCTGCCACCACATTCTAACTACCACAGTCTACTAAAGAGTTAATTAAAGAATGGACAAATGGTAATGTATAAGGAAAAACAAAACTGAAAGGTTGGGAAGATATCAAGCCGGACCACTCATTTAATTTTGTAAACAATTAACTGTTGGGAAAGATAATACTAAATAATATAGGCATGTATAAACATGTATATATATATATACAAGGCTAGTATCTAGTCCTAAAATAGAAGATTATATATTATGTAATATTTATACATATTACCAAATATAATATTTATACTCTTTATAGTTCTGTGCAATTTAGTTTTAACTGTCACATTGACAGTTTTTTAAAGTAAATATTTATTTATTTTTATTTTGTGTGCATGAGTGCTTCACCTGCATGTATGTGCACTCAGTCTGTGCCTGGCACTCATGGAGGCCAGAAATGGATATCAAATCCTATGGGATGGGAGTTAAAGACAGTTGAGAGCCACTATGTGGGTACTAAGTACCTAACCCAGGTCTTTTACAAGAACAGCAAGAGCTTTTAACTGCTGATCCATCTTTCCAGCTCAGAAGAAAGTCTTAAAGAGTAATGATGCAGTTCAAGTAGTCCTGTGGTTGTGGCTGTGTGGAATTGTCTTAATTGTTAATTGATTTTGGAAGACCCAGCCATTGTATGCCGCATTATTTCCCAGGCATAGCACCCTGAGCTGTGTAAGAGGAAAGAAAACTATCAGAGAAAGTAACATCTACTCTTGGCTGTGTATGTGATGCTTTAAGTTCCTGCCCTGATTATTCCTCAATAATGATTTGTAGCTGGGACCATAAGCCAAATAAACCTTTTCTTCCCTAAGTTGATTTTTGTAAGGATATTCTAACTCACCAATGGAAATAAAACTTGAACATACTGACAAGTGGGTTTTATTAGTTACTTCTATCTCATAAGTAAGGCTCAAGAAAATTATCTTTTCCCTAAATAAACATAGTTATTAAGCACCAGTGCTTATTCTAAACAGTTAGGGATAACAAATATAAGGAATTATTTCTAAAGGAAATAAATGATTCAAGTTAGGTCTGCTTGGGTGAAAGTCTAATTATCCAACTGAGTTCAGCTCAATGACAATAAACAAGTTCAGTCAATCTTTCCACTTCTCCCAGATAGAGTGATGTCCGATAGCAGCTGGGAACAAATTAGAATAGGCAGTTTGGCTTGGGGAATAATTTTGTTGTGAACGAATTTTTCTCTTTCAATCTCTATCCAGATCACCCATATCTAAGAGTATTCCCAGGTTGTAATGTAAACTTGTCACTCTGTTGCAGACCTGGTCACTCATGTAGTCAGTTGATTGGTTGTTCATTAACTCATCTTCTGTCTGCAGTCATGGTGGTGGACAATAGAATACAGCCCTGACCCTGACATCCCAGTGAAGGATGCATACAAATAAGCCCTTTTTTGTTGATTGGAAACAGGTGACAGTATTTGAAGGGTATCAGTTCCAGCCAAAGCAAATCAGACAACCTTCCACAGAATGTGATTGCCAAAGTCTGACCTGAAACAAGAAGAGAATGAGATAACAGTAGGGACTTATATTTGTATTGGGTAAGGTCTGGGTGCTTCATCTCTGGTTACTATTTAATTCCACCAAGAGCCTTGTGAAGTAGAGTTATTACTGGTCTCATTTTGCAGACTAAGAAGTGAGACAGAGCCTCTCTACTTATCCTTGGCCCCAGAGATAAGTCACATTATAGATCTTAACTCTGAAGATTTCTTTCATTCCATTACATCCTGCTGCTTCCTGGGACAATGATGCTCCAGTTTCAGTTTGCAGTCTTAACACAGAGTGGCCAGAACAAAAGCATTTAATCAAGACAGAAATAGATTTAAGACAGATCATTTTTGCTCATAGCGAGCAATCAATAACACTTGAAATTGAATCAAATACATCCAGCATACACTATGGCTAAGTGTTTAATCTGTGTGTGTCTCAGTCTTCTCTTTGCCAAATTGGGGATGATAATACATTTCTTCTCAGATGAGTTTATATAGGTAGCAGCATGCATAGCAGAATACTGAGTGTCCAAGCAAATAGAGTTAGCAATTATTCGTATTAATATTTGGTTCTGTTGGGTCATTTACTTTCCACAGCTGACCAATGAGAAAAGAAATTATCTGAAGCAATTTTTCATGAATGGAGTCATTAAGTCTGACTAAATGATAGTGTTGAAACTTGGGTTTTCTCTTTTTAAAACTGATTATTGGGTGTCTTAACACTGCATTAGCAAAAGACTCATAGTGATGATAATTAAAACACAACTAAATTAAAAGTGAAGTCTTAATAGTAGCAGAATCCATGAGTGTTCTGACTGAGTGAACATTCATGGTGAGTTCACACACTGGATTTGGAAAATGGATATCAGGAATGGAAAACTCAAACCAAAACCAAACCAAACCAAAACCATCTTGGGAACTGTCTGCCTAATATTAGGTTGTGGGTACTTGATGAAAGAGAAAGAAAATAGATATGATGCCATGTTTCTTCAGGTTCCAGAATTTAATAGAAGAAATTGAGTTAGGTGCCAAGCTTGAGAGAGTATGAAGCCTGATGCTACACAGAGGCCACTTAAAGATATTAAGCCTCAAAGCCACCAAATTAACTAATAACCGTGGACCAAGTGTGACGCATTGAAGATTGCTCATTTCTCATTTTTCAGATTTAGGAAAAAAAAAAAGCAGTAGAGCAATGAGGTAGAAGAGCTGATGCCTGGTGGTTTCATAGCATTTACAGAGAAGTGTAGTCTAAGAACAAAAACTCTGCTTGCCTGCGGTGCTGCTCCTATATAAATGTTTTTAGGTCATGGGAATAGTTTGATTTGTGGACTGGATAACTCAGAAAAGTATGCAATCTCACTTTTCTTGGGGTTCTTTGGGAGCATTGACTTAGTCGACACAAGACAAGTGTGTAAATGGTACATGATTTATAACTTGTCCATAGGTATTAGTGATATTGGATAATATGATTTACAGCATTCTTGCCATGTTGGAAGTTAGTAGCACATAGTTAAACATGATACTGTTGTTGGGACACCAGCAACCGTCAGGAGAGACACAGTCCTCAGGGTCAGGTGAGGTGGCTATAAAGAACTAGAGAACACAGAGAATGCATTTCCCAAAACAGACAGGAGGCCACTCAGAAGAGATAACATTTTCAGAAAGGAGGAGGAGAGTAGGCAATAAAAACTGTGCAGTTCACTAACCTATGTTATGTCCATCAGTTATGATTCTTTCTGTTAGCCTAAAATTTCTGGGGTGTCAGAGAAGGCTGACGTAGTGACAACTTGTTTTCCTTCCTCCTAGTGTTTGGTGACTGTAAATCTTGACTGTTTTCAAGGCTGCAGTGGGGTCCATGGCTGCCTAGGTGATGGAGGAAGTGTTCACTGGCACATAAGCGAGCAGAGCTGTGAAATATGAGGCCCTGAAGCTGCAGGGAAGCACACAAAACGACTGAAGTTAGACTGTGGTAGAGAGCAGTTGCCTCGCATGCCAGATGCTTTGGGTTCAATCCACAACACATGGGAAAAAAGTACAAACTGAAAGTAAAGAAGAGGAAGAGAGGAAGGGTATGATGGTGATAGAGGGAATGTTTGAAGAGGAACAGTCTTTAGAGTTGAATGTGTGTGCAAACTTCTCTCTACACCATTTCTCTGTGCTGATAGCATGATAGCTCGGTGTCCAGTCCAGTAGTAATACAGCTCAGTCTGCCCTTCCCAGTGTAGACTGAAGTTGGGTAACTTTTAGTTTCTCTTTATATACCACATATGCCTTCTCATTCAGAAATCGAGGCAAAGTACAAAGTTTTGGGTGCTGGTGACTGTTAATATGGACATAAATAAAAAGTAGCCAAGCGTTACCCAAGTAAATGAAAACTGGAAGGCTATGAAAGCCGTAGCCAGGTCCTGATCTTTTACTGTTCCAGGATCTTGTGTACATCATTCTATGAACTGAATTTTCTCTGTGGAAATGTTTACTCAAT
The DNA here is from genome assembly GCA_019843965.1 of Rhynchomys soricoides. NCBI lineage: Eukaryota > Metazoa > Chordata > Mammalia > Rodentia > Muridae > Rhynchomys > Rhynchomys soricoides. The sequence goes on along the minus strand of JADRCH010000148.1, from coordinate 4,217,209 downwards.
ATTGCTGTGGAAAGTGAGTGAAAAACTCCACCATGAGAACAGCATGTAAGTCACTAAGTCTCAGAGGAAGGGAGCCCTGGTCAGAGCTTGAGATCTAGAAGAGGCAGTAAATCCCAAACAAAAATGGAGGAAAAAGTGCAAAGCAGACACAAATGTGGATGCCACCACACAGATCCCAGGATTCATATTGACTACAGTTAACAAAGAGCTGGTAACTTTCTGGCACTTAAGTGTTAAGCACCTGTCTGTGTATGACTTCTTACTGTCATGCTATTACCCAGCATGCTCCAGCTCTAATTAAAACTACACAGTGCTGAGGAATTTAGTGCCCTAACCTCAAGCCTCTGGTACATCTTGTATTTTGTTTGAGGTTGACATATTTGAAAAGATTGTAGAAAGTGAATTTTTTTGTCACCTTCTAAAGAAGCAGATGTGAAAGGTTTTTTTGTTTGTTTGTTTTTGAGTTTTGCTTTGTTTTGTTCTGTGTTTCTTCTCTGGAATTGAGGGTCAAAGATAAAATAATCTGACCTTAGACAGACAGATGTTCTAAAGAGTTGATTAAAAAAACTTAAACAATCTCTAGATCCCAGATAGTTAGGTGTTTTGCTCCATGGGAAAGTTACAATCACTTTAGTGTAGATCAATGTACTCAATTATATTTTAAGAAATTCGTAAACAGAAATAAAAAGGACAGTTGTATTTAAAGATGTCTTTATATCTGTGTCTTATAATTGGATGCACACTTCATTTCTTTATTTTTGTGTGTTTGTACACATGGGGGGTATGGTGCACTGTGTGTGTGTGTGTGTGTGTGTGTGTGTGTGTGTGTGTGTATACGGAAGACAGTGGCTAAGTTAACCTTCTCTGCCTTCTTTGTTAGGACAGTTTTTCTTACAAAACCTGGGGCTGACCAGTTTAGCTAGGCTGGCTAGCCAGCAAGCCCCAGAGACCCTTCGATCTCTACTCCTTCGGTGCTGCAGGAGTGCATACATGGAGTGCATACCTCACTCAGCTTTTTACATAGATACTGGGGAACTGAAGACAGTTGCTTGACCAATTAAGCTACCTCCCTGGAGAGGAGGTATATGTATGGTATAGGTATGTGTATGTGTATGTGTGATGCATGAATATATTTATGTATGTTTATGTGTCCTTGGGTGCCCATTCTAAAGCATGTAGAGGATATTGGTAGAGGCATATAGAGGTTCTTTTACTGCGGTCTGTCTTATTCCTATAACACCGCATCTTTTACTGAACTGGAAGCTCGGACTTTTTCAGCTAGGCTGACTAGCTAATGAGCTCCCCGGATATTCATATTTGTCCCTCTCAATATAGCTACCACCAGCTGTTACATGGATGCTAAAGATTTGAACTCAGATGCTCAGACTTCCATAGCAACTGCTTTTTCTAGCTGAATCATCTTCTCAGTCCAGAATCTTCTGAAGCATGTCCATGTGGGTTACTATGCCAGATCCACTGAATCAGTGCCTGAGTGGAGGACCCCAGCAATGTACATTTCTAAACACACATGGTAGGCATATATAGCCATGACTAAGAACTCTAGCTTTAAAAGTGAAGTTATTTTCTCTGTATTTTAAACCTGAAGTCTGTTTTGTAATACTCGGAGACTAACACAGGAAGTTATGGGCTTTTTGAGTGACAGATTGATCAAGGACAGGCTCTGCTCTAGGTGAGTTTTCCTGGGCCTATGGCTTCCTTACCTTTAAAATGTGGCTGGCAAGTTTTTTTTTTTGTTTGTTTGTTTTGTTTTTTTGGATGGGGACAGAGAGATAGAGAAAGAGATAGATAGGTAGGTAGGTAGGTAGGTAGATAGATAGATAGATAGATAGATGATAGAAACAGAGAGACAGACAGAAAAAAAGATACAGAAAGATAGGGACAAAAAGAGAGTATATATATATGTGTGTGTGTGTGTGTGTGTGTGTGTGTGTGTGTGTGTGTGTGTGTGT
>JADRCH010000148.1:4193929-4215229 GCA_019843965.1 Rhynchomys soricoides | reverse complement strand
TGTGTGTGTGTGTGTGTGTGTGTGTGTGTGTGTGTGTGTGTGTGTGTATGGAGAGAGAGAGAGAGGTGAGTGCATGAGAACTCACTTGTCTAACCATAGGATGCACACCATTTGTTTTAGCAAAATGCTTTGTTGGCAGTTTTAAGCCTGTTTCTCAGGCTTATCTGTTGATACTGTGAATCATAACTGTGGACCCAGCCCTAGCACTCTGACCTGAAGCTGCCAGCACAATACACCATCCACTCACACTGCAGCTGTCTGAGTGAATCAGCCAGATCCTGCCAGCCTGTGTGTGGTTTGGTAATTACAGAGTGTGTACACTCCCTTTCAGACAGAAGATACTCCTGGGATGCTGTTACAGCTCTGAGTCACATATGCAAACAAAAATCCCCAGGTAGCACTTTACAGTTGAGCCAGCAGTTCTGCTTCTGCACAGTCACCTGCCATGTGAGCCTGACTGCCTACATTGATGCAGACTTGCTCAGAAAGAGATGCCTGCAACTTAAGTCAAGTTTCAACCATCAGGGTTTTATCAACCTTGGTTTTGGGACAAATGGCAGTGAAAGAAACTTGTTCTATATTAAGCTAGAGAGGAGACTCAGAAGGTAAGAGTGCCTACTGCCAAACCTGATGTTCTGAGTTCAAGGCCCTGTAGAGGGAGAGAATCTACTTCTTCAGGTTGGTATAGTTGTACACACATGCACACACACACACACAAACACACACACATGAACACACACACCACTAAATAATTCTTTTACTGGTGTCTACATTGCTATTTGTTTTCTCAGCCTACATTGGCTGTGACTCTCGTGGTGCACAATGAAAGCAACAAAAGTAGACTACATATATGTGAAAGGGTATTAGCAGTTAAAATCAGGCTTATCTGAGATCCCATTGGCATGCTCTTTCTCTTTTTCATTGTGGTACCAAGTACCTGTCCATTTCATCTCTGTGCTTATTGGGGGAAATGTTTAGAAGAATTGAAATGAGTTCAAGCTGGCTTTAGATGTTATACACTTCACTTACCTTTTAGCAGTAAGCCTGTGGTCGTTATCACTATTTACTATTTTCTCTCAATGCACACCTGATCCTGCCACTTACTAATGTGTGGCTTGGGGCTGGCTACTTCCTCATTTTCAGTCTTAATTCCCTGAGATGCCAGATGAAGGGATAGAATTCACACATTGCTGTTCATCAGATGCTAAGTGAACGCTTATGTGAGAAGAATATACATAGTTCCCCATGGTTCACTGCTCCAGCTCTTTCCCTTGTTTCAAGTATTGAAATGATGAACTGGTAATCACCAATGTGGTCTTTTTTATTTTTAAATTTCTCTTTTTGAAAGGAGAAAAGTTAGGTATATTGATTACTTTCCTGTTGTGATAAAATATCATTATTTAAAACACCTTAGAGCAGAAGAGGCTTTATTTATTTTAGCTGACAGTTCCAAAGGATGTAGAGTCCACCATAGCTAGAAAGACATAGCAACAAAACATGGGCTAGCCTGGTAGTCAGGAAGTAGAGAGAAAGAACAGGTTTTGGAGCCAGACTATAAGAAATCAAAACCCGACCCGGCAGGCTTTCGAGGAACCTGGCGGCCCGGCTCCTCGCATTATCGAGCCACGTCACATTCTGGAAAGTATTTCTGGCCAAGTCTCGGCTTGGGTTTCCCCTTTCAGCAAAGGAAGCCTGGCCATAGCAAGCCACTGACAGCGTCCAGCTACACGCTCCCGGCATGCCTTGTAGTTGGGTTTTGAACCCAGGACTTGATAGGCATGTACTCTGCCGCTAGGCTACACCACAATCCGTGTTTTTTAAAGCTATAGTCTGTGGCCATCTGAATCGCTTGTGAAATGAGGATTCAGGAAGTTCAGGCAAAAGGGACACATGTAGTCATGAAATGGATAAAATTAATTGGTCTCGTTTCAACTTTTTTTGGTAAGAGCTTATAAACGTAAAAGTGAAGAGCAGCTTCACAACGGCTATCCTAACTGCTAAAAATATATATATGTATAAAAATTTTTTTAAAAAATCGAGATCTATATTGTGGGTAGGACTGGATAGGTTTTTGAGTAACTACTGTAATCCAGCAGAGTGTATTTGTGAGTTTATAACAATTGATTTTCGGGGGGAGGGGGGATGGTGGTTTTCTTTTTCAGACAGGATTTCTTTGTGTAGCTCTGACTGTCCTGGAACTAGCTCTGTAGACCAGGCTGGCCTGGGATTAAAGGTGTGTGCCACCAAAAAAAAAACAAAAAAAGAAATCAAAACCCATCTCTAATTATGTATCTCATCCAGCAAATCTACACCTCTTTTTTTTTCATACTTTATTTACATTTCAAATGTTTCCCCCTCTCAAGAGTTCCATAACTTTGCCAAACACCATCACTGTCTGGAACCAAGTGTTCTACTACACAAGTCTGTGGGACACAATTGTCTCATTCATACTATCATGGGAAGCATCTGATGCTTTGAACTTTCCTGGTTTCACAGAAGATCCAAAAGCATGGGGAAACTAAGATAAGCATGCTACTTGAGGCACCTTCTCTACCTGTTCTATCCCTTCCTTGTCATATCATGCATATCATGAATGCAGTGATGAATGGAACCCCAACCACTTCCTGGCTTCATCTTTAAGCCTATGGTTTGAGTCAGGCATGCTGCCATAGTTATCACTATACAAGCACTGGCATTCATGAAACATGTACTGACAGATGGTTAAGGCAGAGTGCTCAGTGTCTTGTCTTGTCTGTAGTCCTGTCTATAATGAAATTGTGCTTACTAACACTTTCCCTCCAAACATCCGCAATAAACGGGCTTCCAGATGCTCTTTCTGGACACTTTATACCTCTGTGATTCTAGTGTGGAATTTCAGCCTGGAGTGGGTCATACTCATCTACAGCTCTATGCCTAGGATTTAGCAGGTTAAAAATAAAAGCAGTCTGTGCTCCCGTAAGTAACCTTTCACACGAGCTCATACGAACGAACAACCTTATCTAACCTCAGTGGGTCACACAGAGAAAAAGATATGAAAGTGTTAAAGGGTGTGTGTGTGTGTGTGTGTGTGTGTGTGTGTGTAAGAGGGGGGTGTGAGAGAAGGTAGTGGGGGTGAGCATGAATAAACTTCTTTATGTGCAAATATAAAATTAATAAAGAGTAAATATTTTAACATTAGAAAACAATGCCTGAAAATAAATACAACTTGGTAAGAGACATACTCTAATGCTGAGGTGGGGGTCACAGTCGGGGGTGTCCAGCTTTCCCATCCACCTGCTGTGCAATCGTAGTGAAAGTTTATAACCTTTCTAAACTTAAGATTTCTTTCTACCAACATATGATTATAGCTCATGTCTGGTACTGGGTATAGAAAGATTTGGAGAGGGGGTTATTAATGCTCCCTTTCGCTCTCAAATAAATGCAGGAAGTTTCTATACCCACATAGCTCATAAAGCTCCCAAATAAAAGAAGCACTGTGCTGGGCAGGTTCTGAGCTATTCTAATCCTCTGTTAATGTCCAGATAAATGCCAAGTTACTTGCTATTTCACTCTCGTCTTGGATCCATCTGCTCCATCCATGTGTGTCCTCCAGGCTGCTCTCTCATCTCATTGTGACCTTATGGTGAATTCTCTTGTTGTCTCCACATGGTCTCTACACCTTCCTTCTCTTTCTGCTCCTCTCTCTCTACCTGGGACCCTTTCACTGGGATCTGTTGTCCTGCCTCTACTGTCTTCTCCTGCCCAGTCATAGGAGAATCAACTCTTTATTAACCAAACAGAGGTGATGGACAACAAGTTTTACATAACAGACCAGAGATGCTTGACCTGGCCATCCTCTGTACTGTAACCAGATGTCTGGTTGCAAAAATCAGCATCCGAATATACAGCATATACTGTTAAAACACCCTACTATATATGGCTTCTTTAGTGAGAGATGCCATCTGGCATGGCGAAGACCTCAGTCTCACTATTGTGAATCTAATAGAGTAGAGAACCAGTGACCAACCAGGCTTTTCTTTAATGACATAAACAACTAGCTAGATTTAGGAGCAAAGCATTTATCTTGGTCTGTCGGTCCCAGACACTGCCTAAACTCAGATTATATTGCCTTTGAGCAAGAAGTTCAGATGTGACTCTGGATATGATGGTGGAACAGAAATGTGACAGGTGTACAAAGAATGGACAGTGACTTTGGGACAGAGTGGTCTTTCCATCAGGGAGCAGTGGCACATGTATTGCTATTCTCTGGCTTCCATGGAATGGGACAGATGTTTGAGCTGTCACTTCAACAATAGCAACAGAATCAGTACGAACAAACCTAATTTTTAACCTGCAGTAATTCTAAGTAGAATTAAGGAATATGAGCCTAAAGGTTTTGGCATATGAATATCAAGCACATATACCCATGATCAGTCAAGTGAAACAAGTTTTTATTAGTTCTGTGTTGTCAGAAAGAGCCCTTTACAGTTGACAAACAAGAGGCTCAGAGACTATTATTGAGTACTATTCCACAGAAATATCAGTAACAAGGTATGACAGCTTGTGCTTTGAGAGCAGGTAAATTCAGAGTCAGTTATGAGAGATTTGGAGTACAGTAACATCTATTGTCAGCTTGTGCCATTTGCCATGGATACATTTGCTGACCATCATTACCGTTGGCATTTTCTGTGTACTAGAACTTTATGCAAGGGTCTTAAAATAGACCAATGATTTTGTGAAACAAAGAATTAGGGTTAAGTAATTTCTGTTCAGGTTGGACAAAAAGACACAGTGATGTCAATAGTTTGACAAGACAAAAACCCTTGTACTTTTGCCTTAGAATATCTGGAAGTATATTATAAAGGTTCTATAAATTATGATTTATAGAGATCTTTAGTGAATTGTACATGAGAAAAAGTAGTTTTTGGTGTCCTGATGATAAATTTTTTGTTACTTTTGTTTCTATCCTGCAGGAAAAAAAATCCCACAATTTATAGCAATTAAGTATCTGATGTATATTTTAGATTAAAATGTTTCTTCCATTTTTCAGACTTAAAGGTTGTTGCATTATAAACGCTAAATTTCTATTTTATGTGAGCACCCATGTGTGTGTGGCAGGGATGGGGGTGGTATGGGGCTGGTGCCATGCTATGTCACAGTGTCTGTGTATAAGTCAGAGAACAACCTTAGATGTTGTTTGAAACAAGTTTTTTTTGTTATATTTCCAGTGCAGGTGTCAAATTAACTGGCCCATGAGTGTGCCACAAATCTCCTGCCAGTGCATCACATCTTCATGCAGGAATATGCTAGTATTAAATACCCTCTGGCTACTGCATCCATGCTTTGACATATATTCCAAGGATCTGAACTCAGATTCTTAGGCTTATGTAGCAAACACTGCTCACAAAGCTGTCTTCTCAGTCCTGGATCCAGTTCTGATTTCACATTTTCGTTTAAAGAGTTACCTCCATCTGGAATGTCGAGGTGCCATAATAAAATAACTTTTAATCTTAGTGATTTCAAATAGCAAAGGCATAACTCCTATCCATGCTACATGTATCATCATAAGCTGACTGGAACAGAGTCTAAGAATCTTGACCTAAAAGTTTTTTATGAATTCATATGAAAAGAATGTGGGGCAATTAAATTCTGACTTTTCTCTTTTCTAACCAAGAAAGTAAGATACACACCTTCTCATGTTCCTCATATTTAATTGGCCAGCAGCTGTCACATGTTCATATCTGAGTTCAAGGAGGCCAGAAACATAGTAGTTGTATCATTTGGCTGGATGACAGAAAGACATATTTGTTAAACTGCTAATGACTGCTACAAAAGGTGTCCTGTTGACTCTATTTCCTATTGAGACTGTAAGAGCAACAAGAATCCATTCAATTATAAATCTCAGCTAGACTGACAACTTTTTTTTTCTTATAAGATTATGAACAGGTGGAAAATAAAAAGTCTAATCTAAAAGTATGACATTAAATATATCCAGCAAACAATATTGTTCCTATTTGAAAAAATGAAATCTATATTTTAACATTGTGAAGAACCAATAGATAGATCTATAGACCTACCGACAGATATATGATAGATATGGGTGATAGACAGATAGATAGTGATGAGGGTGAGGGGAAAGTAGATGATGTATACAAAGGAGTTTTACATAAATCACCCAAAACACTGCCTTTGCTGGAGAGATAGCTCAGTGGTAAGGTACTTTTTTTTACAAGCATAGTGATTGGTGTTTGATCCTCAGAACACAGGCAACAAATTCTAAACAAGCTGCTCCCAAGACACCTTTAATTCCAGGCAGATAGTTGAGCCCCACTGGACAACCAGCATAGCCTATTTGGTAAGTTGCAGGCCAATGAGATACTGTGTCTCAAGGAAAGATGAAGGTACCGGGGACACATTACTTGGAATTGTCCTCTGATGTCCACATGCCTAGGCACAACATGTACATGGAGAAACAAGCAATACACACACACACACACACACACACACGAATATATATATATATATATATATATATATATATATATATATATAGTTAAGTACTGGATTTTGTCTTATATGAGACTGTTATTTTAGAATGTTGCATTAAAAGAAAACTGTTTCTCCCCCTTAGGAAAACATAAACATTGATGAAGCCTCAAGATGCTTGGTCAAGCACATCCTTGCAAATGAGTGTGACCTCATAGATTCTATAGAACCGGACACTGTGAAGCCTCACCTCACATCGCCCAAGGTTGTCAGCTGCTCTGGCTGTGCCAAATCCTAGAAGGCTCCTCTGCTGGCATATGACAGAAAGAACCCGTGGCCCTCATGAATCGTGCTTCAGTTTTTCCTTATTACCATTTTTGGTAAGCATCAGGATAGGGAAGCACATGTGACAAGCCAAAGATATATGACTGTATGTTTCCTGTCCAAGAGGAACAGCAAATGTTCTTTATGTTTTCCTCCACCATCAGCACAGTGTTTACAAGCTTTTAAAATATTAGTCTGTTGGAATCTGCTGTTTTATCATTGAACAAAGTCACTCAGGGACACAGACAGCCGTGATATTTGTTCCTTTAACAAAGGCTTCTGGTCTTCTTGAGAAGGGGAATAAGAGAGCAAGGCAGAGGTCAAGCTAAGTGTTGGGATTTGTCTTGCCCTGGTGCGTCTTTGTTCAGGTATCAATTTGTTCCCAGGTGGTCCGAGAGGTCTATTAAATAGAAACGCTATTTTCTCCATTCATGGCAGACCTAAGGGTTGTCTGTGATGTTTCTCTTCAGAGTCCTGTGCATAGGCAGCCTGGGCTTTTGTTGGCACTAGCTGTGCCCTGAATGCTGGTTTAACTGAAAACTGTATGAAGATCTGCTCCCTGTATGTGTCTTTCTTTCAGCTTCCTCTGACTCAAGCTGTGGGTCTGCTCTGTACATGTAAGATAGATTATATATATTTTTCACAAGTGAAAAATAAAACATTAAAAATGCTGTTTCCTTATTTCTGGTATTGCCTTCTTTCTTAGTACTGTGGGTTGTTTGTTTGTTTGTGTTTGTTTTTTGACAATACAACCGTGATTTTCAAAATCCATTTCTACATTTGATTTGAGAAAGGGGATAAGGCATCGGGACGAGTGCATTCCATCCACACCAGCTGTTTCTTTCAGTATTTAGGTCAAGGAAATAATCAGTGTTCATGCATTTTTGATTAATCATGGAAACATACCTTCATACATTCTGACCAAGAAGGTGGCAGAGCATTAGAATGTAAAAACAACCAACCGACCATAATGTTGAAATGTTGCAGGTGGGTAACATTTTTAATAGAACTATTTTCTTTTGATATTCATAGTATTTTCACAATGACTTCAACTTTTATAACATATATTTTATCACATTCCATTGACATTTGTTGTTTCTGTAAGCTCTACACACATGTGTTAGTGTTGTGCTTCTTTACCCCTTAGCATGTATGTACCTTACCCATGCACCAGTTGACCCATGAGACAGGTAGTCCTGAAGCATTGATGAATTCATCTCTCATGAACCAGCTCTCACCCATGACAACAAGAATGAACTATAAACGCTCCTCAAATCTTTTTTCACTCACAAGGGATAATGCCAACACATGTTCTGTGTAATGTTGCTAGTGTCACTACATATCTGCTTTTTATAGAGGTAATTTTCCATTTGATTCATCCCAAATTATTTCCTTATTATTCTGGTGATGTTCTCTGGCTAACCTTCCAAATAAACTACATTCATGCCAATACAGGTCTTATGAGGAAGGCAAGCTAAGTTTGTTAAGACAGAGGTTAACCTAGGGGGTAGATCCTTAGTATAAGATGCCTGTGTTGAATCATTTACAGTAAGGCACAGTCAGGATGCACTCAATGCTCGTGAACAAAGCTGTTAACAGTAGTACCAAGTTGCTAAGATTCTCATGTGGTGGATAGAGAACAGATCAGCAGTAAATATGATTCTACCAAATGCAAGCTTTTGCATACCAAAGGACACAATCAGCAACATGAAATGAACTATAGAATGCAAAATATATGTTCAAACTATTCATTGATAAAAATTAATATAAAAGTACATAGGGACTCTAAAAACTCAATATAAACAATAGTAATCTAATAAAAATTATCTGAAGAGATGCTCTTCCAATGACAAAATATCAATGGCCACAGATCTATGAAAAATAAATGTAGACCATTACTGGCCACCAGAACAAGGCAAAGCTAAACCCAATGTGATGTAATTCTACTCTAATCAGAATAGCTAACCACACAAAAGGAAAATAACAAATGCTGGTGAAAACAAAGAAAATAAAACTCATATACCATTGATAGGAACGAAAATTAATGCAACAGCAATGATAGGCAAACTAAAGATCCCATTAAAATCTATAAATGTATCTACCACATGGGTCAACCATACATTTCTCAGTCTATACTCAAAAGGAAATGAAATAGCTTGTCAAACAAGTATCTACGTATTTATTGCCTCACTATTCATAATAGCCAACATATAGTGCCAACCAAAGTGCCCACTGGCAAATGAATGGATGACAAACACACACACACACACACACACACACACTATGGAATACCACTTACCCATAGAAAAGAATGAGAACCTGTCATTTGTAGCAAACTTGATAATTAGATAAATTAGAGAAATATAGACAAATGCTATGTGCTTCTTTCTTACATATGCGGACCTATAAAAAGCTTTTAAGTAGTGAGGATAGATTTATAGTTACTCTAGTAGATAGATTACTAGAGGGTATGGAAGAGAAAGAGTGATGGAGGGAGGGTGAATAATGGGTATAAAAATAGATACAAGGAATAACTCTTGGTCTTCTGCAGTATAGTATGGTTACTGTAGTCTACATGTTCATGAAGAACTAAGAGATATGCTCAAACTGCCCAAATGTGACAAAAGATAGAAATGTTAATTTAACTAATTAAACCATATTATGTGCATGCATTAAAATGTTTTAATGTAGCACACATATATAATTATCATCTGTTACTTTAAAGGAAGTTTTTAAAGCAGACAAAATAAACTCTGAAGAAGAAAAATATAGTCAGATCAATCCACACTTGTAGGGAATATAGATCGCAAATTGTATTTAATAAATGCCAGAAGGATCCTGGGAATTATTTCAACCTTGTTGTGTTGAGAAGATAGAGTAAATAGAGTTTAGAGTATATGATTAAGATTAGGTAGTTAAGAATCTTCTCATGAAGATTCATGGCTCAATTTTTAACATTTTGGAAGATCTACCTGTAGTAAACATTAATATGTTCCTAGATATCTACTTGAAATTGACAAATGATATCAGCCCCAAACAAAATTATATGAAAATCCCCAGAATTGCTTTGACAAAGAAAAATAGGGAAAGTGAATTTAAAAAGTACTTATTTTGAATAGCTGAATAATTGACCAGTTGTTTCATTTCCTGAGTGTAGAAATCACATCCTTCATTAAAGTAATAACAAATCTTCCAGAAGAGAGACAAGGGGCAGGGAAGAAGAGACAATAACAAAGAAAAGCTGTGTACTCACTTTTTCAGTATATCAAATCTAAGTACATAAGTATGTGGCAGGAATGCAATGTATGTGGGTAAGATACAAGAAATACTAAAATAATGCTAGTGTGTTTGCTGCTATGCTGTGGACACCTCAGACTGAAAGGTAATATCTGGAGTGGATCTTCTTCCCTCAATAAAACATTCTAAAAATGTGCTTTTCCTTGATTCCCTGAAATTTCTAGACAACAGGGAGTCTTGATACTTACTCAGTGAACACAGGAAGGATTCCTTGTGGCATCAGCTGCTGCTTAACTGGTTCTGAACACTTATGCTCACAGACCAGCCTGTAGGAAGGGTACTTAATGCAGGGTAACCCAACAGGATGATCAAGGGGAGATAGGATGGCTGAAAACGAATGGATCACAAAGACATACGTCTGGAATTCTGAGCTCACCAGGATTCTTTGCTTCTTCCATGCATAGTGACAACTTGCTGGAGTAATTGTAATATCACATTTGTAAGAGTAAGCAAGTATTCACATTCATGGGGATAAAATCTGATTTATACTGTCATATGGGAATCTTGATCTAGAAGCAACTGAGTCAAGAGAATAAGAATAGTAGAGTCCAATCATGAATATCAGCTATAATCTCAAAGATTAACCACAACAAAAGGTAACAGACTGTTTCACCAGTCCCATTTTAAGTAGTCTCTCTTTTACCCTCCCTTGTGCCTTATTATTAAGACTCTTGCTTTATAAACTGTGGCTTGTAACTCCTTAAGGGGCCAAATAATCAAATGTAGGGATTTTGAAAATTTGGCAACCATAAAAGGTTTCTGAACACACAACAGCCAAATATTAGTTTAAATACCTCATGAATCTAGTGTGTTTCTGGTTGTACTCAACCTGTGCTATATTTCACAGAGGTCTTATTGTTGCATTAATTCTGTACAGAAAACATCTGCACCTTGCATTGGGTATATTATGTCACCACATGCTACCTGAGCACTTTGGCTTAATTGGAGATTATTGTGTGTTGTCAATCGCAGTACTTTTATTGTACATAGAGTTTTTTTCCTCTTACAGAAGCATAGTGGCATAATCCTGTAAAATGAATACTTTTAATATTTTTCTGCCATGCCCATGCCTGTTCATGTAAAATAAATATTTGAACTATTTGAATTGAATCATGTCAGAATGCTTGATTTTCAAAGTTTCTATTTAAACTACTGAATTGAGTTTAAAAAAAAAAAATTAAAGGAATTTTGACTTGAGGTTAAGATAGAATTTTAAGCAATTGCTAAAATGGCCCTAAATGTATTTCTATTATTTTATACTATCTATTTATAGGAATTAGAGTTCTTAACATTAATGTTTACAAAATCAAGCATCAAAGAATTTGAAAATTATTAAAGATCATCTATGATCTGCAAAATTTAATTCTTTATGAAAAAAATAGTTCCCTCAATTCACATAGATTTTCATGTTTAACAAATTATAAAATTATATATGCAACAAAGAATTTTAAAAAATACATTTATTTGTTATTTATTATCTGCAAATGTTTGGAATCTATACATATTCTATTGCTTTATATGCTCAAGATTTTGACAAACTTACCCTGCGAGAAAGTCAAGAGTGGAAAATCTATTCAGAACAATGACTTTCTTGAAATTTCCAAGAAAGAACAGAGTGTACTGAATATCTGCATTCAGTACAGAGTGCAGAATTAGTAAATACAAAGTATGGAGACAATAGCAAGAAATCACAAATGCATTCTGCTTAAGACTGCCAACTAGTTTCCTGCACCGTTGCCTACACACATTCTCTAGATTCCTGGGTTCAGAGCAGCTCAGAGTTAAGACCTGCTGGACAAGCCTCATGCAAGACTAGTATAAATTAGTTGAAGAATCAAATGTCTTCCCTTTGGCTTGAATAAACCACAGGCTTCCTCCTCCAGAGATGAAGCTACACATAACGGGAAACTGAGTAAACCTTTTTTGGTTTCTTTTCCTTCCTGCCTCCTGTGTTTCAGCACCAGGGAGTCAGTCCCAGGACTCTTAAACAATTTTCATTTGTTGAAGCTCTGTTTGCTTGTGCCTCTTAAAACATCAGAGCACTATAGTTAGTAACTGTAAAATTCATAATGCAATGCTAATTTTTTTGCTTACTCTATTTGTTTTGTTGATACAGACTCTCTTCCTCACTCTACTGCCCAGGGTGGCATCAAACTCATGTTATCCCTGCCTTAGCCTCTGCAATAGCTGGAGTTACAAGTGTGGTCCAGCCCGTTCCAGATCTTACTACATATTTTTAACACAGTTTTAACTTTTTTACATTTTATTAATTTATGTGTGAGTGTTTTTTCTGCTTGTATATCTGTATATCATGTTTACATAGTACTGCTGGAAGCCAGAACCAGGCATTGGAACCATGGGAACTAGAGTTACAGATGGTTGTGAGCTGAAATATGGGTGCAAAGACTTGAACATGATTCCTCTGGAAGGGCAGCTAGAGTTCTTAACCACATAGCCATCATGCCAGCCCATATATACTCGTTGATATGTAGGTTGGTAAATGCTTTAAAAGAAAGAGGTTACATTTACTTCTTTATTTTGTATGTGTATATACATCACATTCTCATTCTAGAAAGCATATGTGGAGGCAAACAATAAGAGGAAGAAGAACAACAAAAACCTTCAGAAATCAGTTCTCTCCTTCCATCATGCTGTGGGTCCTAGGGACCAATCTCAGATCATCAGACATGACAGGAGGCACTTTTACCTGCCAACAATGGCAATTCATTCGCTCTCTCCACAAATTTATATTAATCAATCTCTGTGTTGCCGCCACTGCCCCTGGAAACTGTTTGTGAAGAGATAAATGACTAAGCTTTGGTCCCAGACCTGAAAATGTCATGCTCAAAGAGGCAAACACATGAGCAATTCACTTCGTGCTAAGAAAGGTGAATATCTAATAAGGTTATGATATTATGAAAACATAATTTGTTTTTAGTTGTTGTGACATTAGCTCTAATTGTGATCAAGGTGGAGGGAAAGAGGTATGTTCCTGCAGTTCTCTTCCTTGAACACTATGATTTAGATGCCCTACAAACATTTGTTTACCTTTTCTTGCTCTTTCGATTATTCTCTTATGAGGGTAGAGATTTGTCTTAGAATCATACCCACCCTTAAGGATCCAAACCATGGTGTAATATGGGCTTGCCCATCTCTGAAGACAGTGATCAACTTTCGAAAACTCATACACTTACCAGCGGTCAGAACTAGAACTCACACCCAGATGTCCTAATGACAAGAACCATGTTGTTTAATGTTATGGTAAACTTTCTTCTTAGCTTTCTGTAGGATGCAGGGACATCAGTTGTAAGCTGCTGCCAAGGACTTCTCTTCAGAACCACTAGAGATGCTCCTGTACACTATCTGTGAGGACGCTTAGCACAGCGCCTAACACATGGCAAATAATCCACAAAATTATTACTGTGTTATTATCCTGATGAGATAGTTATTACTAAACTAAAGCAGCCCAAACATGATCCTCTGATGATGAGGAGATAGATATCTATCTATATGATTTAGAGATCTGTGTGCCCTTAGAATTAACCCACGGAACCCACTGACACTGCTTAGTGGTTGGTTCCAATGATAGCTGAAAGGATAGATTTTCTTTGGGGAAAACCCAAATACACTAGAAAAATAATGGTAGCGATAGTCACACAACTTTGTGAATATATTAAAACCCAGTGAAAGATGGGATAAATGGTGTGCAAATAAACCACAAAGTGCTCAAGAAACAAATTGAGGGCAGAGAAAAATAAATATGGAATTGTTTTGCCTAGTGCATTCATGTAGTTTAACTGGGGGAATTTGTTCTGATGTGATTCCACAGAAAGGGGTCTCCTGAAGTGTGTTTGTACCACTAATGTTGTCTACCATAGTTTTAAATTCAGCTGCTTCTGAGCTGTCCCTGCCCGTGATATCTTTACCTCTCTGATTCCCCTAAGCAATGGTATATCTTCCAATGCTGGAAGGAAAGGAACATGGGAAACTCCAAATGAAAGGCTGGAAAATGCAGGTGAACTAAAACAAGAATCTCAAACATAGGAGGAAAGTAACTCTGTAAAGTGTGGCAGCACTCACTTTCAGAGCACTGTTAAGACTGAAGCACTCCATTCAATAACCCACTTACTTTCTGCAATTGAATTGTCAGAGTGTTAATCTACAAGCACAGGCAGTGTATGTCTAACACACTAACATTCCAGAAGACCAGGGGACCAGGGTTATGCTTTTTATTAGAACGTGAATCAATGCTGTGGATAGCCAATATAAGTGCTGATACTTGTAATACATTCTTGTGTTTTCAGTTGCCTTGAAGTGGAGTTTTAAGAAGTTACCTTATGTTCGAGGTGTAACATCAATCAATTTGTATTCATAGAAGTTTATAATCAAATAGCTATCAAGTCACTGCTCTGAGCATGTCTTTGTATTTGTATTAAATAGGCCACCTGTCAAGGTTTGTATAATATGTTTCTTTTTTCTCTGATAGCTGTTGTCATGGAAACATGAAGAATAAAATGTCATGGTTTCCTGCACTTTAAGTTTGGAATTTTCTTAGAGGAAAAGAGAGTGGTTAATAAGAGAGGCAAAATATGGAGTTAAGGATGGAGATGACTGTTTCTGTTTCTACCACATGAAAGTCTTCATTTTTATAGCATCGTTTATCATCACAGTGAATGGTAATAGTATCACTTATTTCTAGACCCTACAATATATCATTTCCAAATACAACATCATTTAATTATTCTTACTACTCTACTTACTCAAGGATTGCAAAATTTAAAAATAAATTAGCTTATAAAAAACATATGTCCTTATCAACATGATTCTGGAGAGATTTGTAGACAGTATATCTGCCTTTCTGGTTATTATTAATACTCTCACCTTAGCTAATGTGAGACAGAGAGATGTGCTTGTGCTAGATGCTGTACTGTGCAGTCCTCTGAGCTTCCCCGCTCCTAGAACTTTAATAAAGCAAGCTACAGGGTGTGACTGTCATTTCCTTACTCTAATCGCAGTTCAGGAAACTCTTGACCTATACACAATGGGGTGAGAGTCAAGCAGAGAGATGGGGCAGTGAAGATGATGAAAGAGCCTATCTAGATCCCCAGGTTCAGCTATGCAGGAATAGTGATTCAACCTATAATATCTTGTTACAAGAAGCAACAAATTTTCACTTTATTTCTTTGGGTTTTGTTCAGTAAAACTTGAGTTGAGTTTCTACTGTCAGTCAACCACATGCTTCTGGCTACTGAGAGTGCATTGAACCTGAATCCTGATATTTGTATTAATGGTCCACACGGCATACATTCCTGACCATAATGTTCATTAACAGCTACAATTCCTAGTTAAATGGAGATTTTTCACTTTTCTTATTGGAGTTTTATAATCAAATATTCTAGTAGTATAAAAACATCAAAAAAATGTAATTGACGAGGGGCTGGAGAGATGGCTCAGAGGTTAAGAGCACTGACTGCTCTTCCAGAGGTCCTGAGTTCAATTCCCAGCAACCACATGTGACTCACAACCATCTGTAATGGGATCTGATGCCCTCTTCTGGTGTGTCTGAAGACAGCAACAGTGCACTCATATACATAAAATAAATAAATCTTTTAAAAAATGTAATTGATGAAAGGATAACTGCTTTATGCTGATAAAAATCAAAGTTGGTTTTACAAAACTAAATAACAATATGGTTAAAAAAAAAAAATTGTCGGAACATGGCCAAAGAATGACCTTGGAGAACTGTCAGAAAGTCTCCAGAAAGCAAAAGGTAGGGAGCCTTTACCTCAAGTGCATTTTGTTCCCTGGATTGTTTCTGGATGTCATTTCATGCCTCCTGTGACAGACATTTACATTCAGTTTATAAGACATCTTAACTGCTGTTCAGTGTCAGAGCGTAGCTATAGAACCCAATCTGGCCAGTGTACCCTGAATCTGGATATGGCCTTCTGCTTTGCTTTCAGGCTTTTCCAGCTATAATCTATATTACCTGACAGCAAATTGTGTTTAAATTGTTTTGCCTTGAAAAAGTTCTGGGAAAGAACTGCTCTGTTACTATTCAGTGTGCTTACCAGTGTTTATTTACATGGTTTTTTTTTATCATGTTTTTCTGACCATATTTTTATGAACTTAAGCAATATTATTTAGATCATTGCTTGGCTTATTCCATTCATGTGTAAAAACACACCAAAACTGAAATAAGATTGTCTACTATATTAGACTGAACCCCACCCCTTTCTTTCAGGTCCTCAGATCCTAAGTCCAGCAGTCGAGATTTTCACAGATCAGCTGAAAAGTTGACAGTGGCCCACCTAATTAAAAACAAGCAAATAAAGATTTTGTGATTAAATTACTTTGTATGATTATAGAGAACAGCATAATAGGCATAAAGTATTTCACAGTGCATATCAATTTGTGTTTTAAAATTAGTGCAAAAATGTTTTCAAGCATATTTATATGTCAGTTAGGCAAGCAGATTTTCTTAAAAGTTGGTGAAGGAGATAATCTGTTTTAAAGAGAGATGGAGTTTTTGAGAAGGTTCAGAAAGGATAAGAATAAAAATTTTATAAAAATTTTTCAGGAGTAACCCTGAAGTGTAAGAGGAGCCAGGGTCATGGGGATGCCTGTAATTCAAGCTCTGGTGGCCAGAAGTAGGAAGACTACTGAAAGCCCATGAACCATATATTGAACATTTTTCCATGTACCATAACCATAGATATGTGAGGATTTACTGACTAGTAACTGGAGGCTATGAATGAAGAATTAGTGAAGGGATGTAGGAGGAAGCCTGTACTTCTGAGACTAAGAGAACAGTTCAAAGAGGGAGAAAACTCAACTGAGTCTCCGCACTTCTCACCCCTGACTGAGGCTGATATTTGGACTCTGATAAAGATGATGCTACTGAGGCCCCTAGAAGCTCACAGTGAATAATCCTATGCAAGAGAAGATACACAGGAACTACTCTTTGGAAATCATGGGCGTGGATGCTACTGAAGACCCCTGAGAGGAAGTGTGCACCACTACCAAAGTATTCTGAGAAAAGAGCTGTCTGCCAGAAAGGAATTCATTAGCATCAGCCTATGGAAGAATGAACAACATTGGATCCAGGAAGAAAAGTCCCCTCCTCCTTTTGGGATCTGGTTAGCACTCTCTACTGACAAGGTTTTGCAACAAGCATATTAGCAAAAGACAGACAATTAGAAGGTATTGGAATAAAAGGAGAGACAATGTGGAACCTAGCTTCTTACTGTTCACTGTGGGTATTTAAGTGGCAATAACTGCCAATACTGTCTAGTGGACAAGAATGTTCCCTGAAATGAGAATAAAACCTCCAGAAGGAGGAAGGAGAGGGTAATAGAGCACCTGTGGTATGAAAGTGAAGCCACAGAAGAGGAGCTAAACCCAAACGAAGTGAACATGAAAATGCCATAAGGAGCCCTGTTAAGCTGCAAGAAAACTGCATAAAAACTTAAAAATAAAGCTAAAATGATAAGAGAAGGATGACAAATTGAATTTGGAATAGAAATGCCATAAATTGATAAACAACGCCATGTGTTAATTATGGTAAGCCACACCAGCTCAACTGCAAGAAACTTCCTGTGTCACTGGCTCAGCTTAACCATTTCCCCATCATTGAAATCATTACATGGAGCTAGTCAGATGAGGTTATTTTTCTCTGGAGTTTCGCTATCATCTTGGGGCCCTTTGCTTCTAGAAATGCAAGCAGAGTGGGAAAGAGAAATACATAATATTAAGGCTGATCTTATAAGGGTCATATTGAACTCTTGCTCACACTGAGCTGAACAAAATAAAGAAGATTCATAGTTTTATGAGAAGCTGGAAATGTGCCATAGGAAAATGGCATGTAGTCTTGTTTTTGCCACACTAGATTTTAAGTGATTTGTTGATTTTAAATTTTTAGCATTCCAAAAAAGCCCCAATTTCAATTATTGTATCTATAATACAAAAATGATGGTCCTTACAGTATATATTCAATATATATTAAATTCCCTTAATTAGTAATTAGTAACTCTGGAGGGAAAATTCATGTGTTTATAAATATCCTAAAGAGGTCATCATGATAAAAAAAGATATTTTTTTGTAGTTCACAGAGGGAACCAGAAAAGCCTGTTATTTTAGTGATGGAATTTACAGATTTTTTAAATTATCTGGATGCCAGATAAATGGTTGTTTTATCACAAGCCATGTATTTGAAGAAATCCTACATATTGAAGCTTTGATATTGGTAAAGCCTAGCATGAATTTTCGAAACATATTCTAATATTCTGGCTCGTCACTTTTCAATATCAATGTGTTGATGATCATTCAGTCATTTCAATTATTGTGAAGAGTCCTCAGTAACAACATCATCAGTAGAAATATGCAGTCTTGCAGCACATGCTCTACTGCAGTCATGGTTATGAGTGCTTTACATGTAGAGAAGTACTTCATGCATGTAAGAAGCTTTGCTGTTTATTTTTATTAGTTTTCCACTTTCTCCATGATCCCAATAATAATTATTATAATTCAGATTAAATATGAAAATGATATATTAGACCACAACTATGAATATGTAGCATTTACTTTTAATAGGATAATTATGCATATTATTGTTTCTTAGTTGGTAACCTGATAATCAGCTGAAGATATTAATAGGAAGCATGTGGTCACAGAAATAAAAAGAACTTTTAGTACTATGAAAGAGTGACTTAGGTATTCGTAATAATCTTCTTTGTATATCATGAAAAGTAAAATGAAGGAAAATATTACGAATGACTTCACTTTCCAAATTAACTAGCATTTTGTTCTCTACCTAAAAGGAATTGGTATTTAACCTGATGGTAGGGATTTTCTCTCTCTCTCTCTCTCTCTCTCTCTCTCTCTCTCTCTCTCTCTTTATGATGAATATCTTTCTAGTCCATGAACACATTTTACATCATAAATTTTGAGGGTGGATAGAAATTACACATAGTAGAATTCAGTGTAGTTTATGCAATCACACCACTAATGAAGGACTTGTTTCCACCAATAATTTGAATTTAAAATATCTCAAAGATACACATTTTATATAGTCATGATTAATTTCTCAGAATACATTTCTAGAAATGAAACTGCTGTGTCACAATTTAAGCAAACTTTAAAGCCACCTGAAAATTATTTTGCAGAAAATGTGTACTGATATCTTCTTCTCCCTAAGGTATTAAAAAATAACCAGAGAGCAAAGCAAGCTAGGATTCTGTATTCTGCGTGGACTCAGAACTATTGCGTTCTCTGCAGAAAACCTCCCTATATGTGTATGCTAGGGAGGACAGGCAAATACATGAGAGCAAGGGAAGTCTCTGCAGACACCAAAGACACGATGTCATTTTTTTATAGGAGACACTATTAAATACAAATTTAGACTCCTCTCTCCTCTCTTCAATACCTTGAAAAAGGTCACTGTGTTCTTTAATCCTTGGGGAGAAGTGTCATAATACTAAATAAAAAAACAATGAGCACAAATTGTCTTTCCCAGGAAGCATTTTATCTGGTAGGAAGATGTAACCTGTAGGCTTCAGTAATATTACCAATAATATTACTGAAATAATATTACCAATAATACTTACCAATAATATTAATGAAATCAATGACTTAATTATTGCGGTTTATAATGTTATATTTATTCTACCAAGGCACTGTAAATTATAAGACTTCCAAATTCATAATAGAATCTTCTTAGTTTTCTTTCAATCTATGACAATAAAGGGCATTTCATGAAATACTATTGAGACTGCTTTCACTTTAGCCCTGTAGAAAATTGAATTGTAGTGACAGAATAAATCCAAGCATAAAACATTTCCCCAGCCATACTTAGTTTGTTGTGTTTTTAATCTTAATTTATAGAGTTTTTCCAGCTCTGATGTCATATGCCTATAATGTCATCCCAGCACTCAGAAAGACTGAGGCAGGAGGGCACTGAGTTGGATATTACTCTGCTCTGTCTATGCAGTGAGTCAGTATCAAAAATATAAACAGAAATCAGGTTCCTTGTGTCTTAGTTTTTTGTTTTTTGTTTTTTGTTTTTTTTTTTTCTGTGAAGAGACAGCATGAGCATGACAACTTTTATAAAAATGTGTATTGGGATAGATTACAGTTTCAGAGGTTCAGTCCATTATCATCATGGTGAGAAGCATGGCAGTGTGCAGTCAGACATGGTGTTGGAGAAGCCAAGAGTTCTACATCTTAATCCCAAAGCAGTAGAAGACAACTGTGTCACTAGCTATAGCTTGAGTATAGGAGACTCCAAAGCCCACCTGCATGGTGACACACTTCTGCCAATAAGACCATATCCACTCCAACAAGACCACACCTCTTAATCATGCCACTTCCTATCGGTCAAACACTCAAATACATGACTCTATGGGGCCCTACGTATTTAAACCATCACAGTCCAGTCCCTGGTCCCTATAGGCTTGTGGCCATAATAAGATTCTAAATAAATTTACTCCAGTGTCAAAAGTCCCTATAGTCTATCATAGTCTCAACAATGTTTAAAAGTCCAAAGTTCAATATCTCTTCTAAAATTCATGCAATCTCTTAACTGTAATCCCCTATAAAATCAAAGTTAAAACACAGATTACATACTTCCAACATATAATGTCATAGGATGCACATTACACTTCCAAAATGGAGGGAAGGAAACATAGCAAAGAAATATTGGATCAAAGTGAGACTGAAAACCAGCTAGGCAAACTCCAAACTCTGCATCTCCACATCTGATATCAAAGCATTCCTCAGATCTCCAACTCCCCTTTGCCTTGATGACTAAAACACTCTTCTTTCTCTTGGGCTGATCCTACTTTATATTAGCAGTGTACCTCAGCAGGTGTCTCATGGCCCTGACAATGTCTCCAAGGCAATCCAGGCTTCACCTTCACAGTTTTACACAATGGCTTTTTAAGTCCTGATGCAGGGACATCCCTCCCATACCCCTGGCCTCTGTGACTTTCCTTAGTCTCAGAGGGAGATTCCAAATCTTGTTTCTTCTAGACCATAAAGCCAGAAACACACGGTCAAAGCTACCAAGTTCTAGTGCTTGCTGGGGCTGGAAAATGTCCCCAGTTACATCTTCAACGGAGTTCTGTTTTGGATGGTTTCTTTCTCTGCATAAGCTTGACTATTTTGGAACCTTCTCTGTAGACCAGGCTAGCCTTAAACTCTTAGATCTGCATGACT
>JADRCH010000148.1:4138541-4193919 GCA_019843965.1 Rhynchomys soricoides | reverse complement strand
CTTCTCTGTAGACCAGGCTAGCCTTAAACTCTTAGATCTGCATGACTCTGTCTCCTGAGTGCTAGTATTAAACATGTATACCACCAAGCATGGACCTAAGCTTTCTTTAATTCATATTCACAAGTTAGAAGCTTAGCTGGATGGGGTCCTGCCTTGAAATCACCACTTCATTTATTCCATTTAACATCCAGATAATCTGTTTGTCTCCTTGAACATAGGATTTAACTCTACTCTTCCTGGTACACTTTTCTTCTCAAACTTTACATTTTGTAATTTTCTTTTCTTGATCTCCTCTTCATTATACATCTTTATAAGGATGGCCACTAATAACCACAGGACACAGTCCATACTAGGCTGTTTTGAAATTTCCTTTGTAAATGCAATTAATTCAAAACTGTTCAATTTAGCCTCAGGCACATTTTTTACAAGGGCAAAAATCATCCATGTTCTTCACAAAAATATCAAGAATAATCTCTAGGCAACATACTAAAATTCTTTTATGAACCCTCCTGAGCCAGGTCCCCAAAGTTCAAGGCACTCTCAGCACCACTGTCTTTAATGTTCCGGCTAAAATGGCCTAAAAATTTGGGAACTTGTCCCCAAATCCAAGTTCCTCCAAACAAAAGCATGGTCAGCCCTATCACAGCAATACACCATTCCTCATACCAACTTCTGTCTTTGTTTGGATTTTATAAACATGGCAGTGTGCAAGAAGACATGGTTCTGGAGGAGCCAAGAGTTATAGAAGTCCTCAAAGCCTGCACCCACTGTGACACACTTCCTCCAACAAGGACACACCTTTTAATAGCGCTATTCCCTATGGACCAAGCATTGAAACACATGAGTCTATGGGGGTCATACCATCTAAACCATCATTCTATGGTATATTAGACTGGAAAACTACAAAATATTAGATATCGAGGGCCTCTGGATTATATAATATAATTTAAATCTACCATTGCAAAGGCTAGTTTGTATGACTTTCTTGTTTGCGGGCTACACATAATCATACCATCTCCTTTGGTACTTCATACTGTTCATTTTCAGTTTATCTTGGCTGCCTTTGAATCAGACTTAATGACATTTGTCCATATTATGCCAGCTTCTTTCTTCATTGGATTTAGAATAGGAGACAGAATGTCTTTTTAAATTCCTTTTATGTACCCTGAACAAAGAACTATAGGCAACTGGAGGAAAGCTTGCAGTAAGATAGATGGTCTTCCCCAGGAAATAGCACACCAATCAATTGTCCAGTGCCAGGTGGTCAGGGCTTAAAACACATACAAAAAACACTATACAGACTCAACAGGTTATATTTAGGAATTTTTATGTGTATACATACACATATGCATGAAGTAACAGTAAAAAAACGAGATCATGAATTTGAAGGAAAGTCTAGAATGGTATATGGGAAGGTTTGAAGAGGGGAAGGAAAAGAGAAGTGTTGTAATTGTAACCCTCAAAATAAAAGATAAAAGAAAACAAGATTTTAAAGTAATTTCCTTCTCTTCTCTCCCTCTCTCTCTTTCCTTTTGATTTGCTGCCTGTTTGAGTTTTAATTTCTCCTAGGGGGAGACTTCAGAAGTGATTCATGATTAAACACTTGCTGATAAAACTTTAAAATCTTGATAATTGAATTCCTAAGTGAATTAAATGAAATAATCAATGTGAAATACTTAGATGAGTCCCTGGCTTCTTGCTTTCCAAAAATGTTAGTTAGCAATATTCTGATATGAATTAAAATTTAAATGTCACACAAGA
This sequence comes from Rhynchomys soricoides, assembly GCA_019843965.1. Lineage (NCBI taxonomy): Eukaryota > Metazoa > Chordata > Mammalia > Rodentia > Muridae > Rhynchomys > Rhynchomys soricoides. Next base: position 4,192,158 of record JADRCH010000148.1, on the reverse strand, counting down.
CAAAGAGAATTTCTGTGATCTTCTGTGCCAAGAGCATGTTCTACAACAACTGTACATTAAGATTTAGAGACATTTGACCCCAATCTCCTTTCTAAGATTGCAACAAACACTAATGGTGATAGCAAAAGCTTATCTGACACCTCTAAGTGTACTCTCTCATTCATTAGACTCTTTTGGATGATGCTCTGTGAGTTTGTGGGGTCTGTATGCACGTGTGAGTGAGTGTGTGTGTGTGTGTAATCACATGCTTACAATGATTTAAAGTTCCTTTTTTATTATATTTAATGATGAATGTGTTAGTATTTACTTTTTTTTTTTCGTTTATTGGATATTTCTTTGTTATTCCCTTTCCAGGTCTCCCCTCTAGAAATCCTCTATCCCATTGGCCCTCCCCCTGCCTCTAAGAGGGTGTTCCTCATCCCCCCACCCACTCCTGCCTTTCTGCCCTGTCATTCCCCTACTCTGGGGCATCTAACCCCCACATGACCAAGGGCCGCTCCTCTCACTGATATCCGACAAGGTCATCCTCTGCCACACATGCGGCTGGAGCCATGGGTCCCTCCATGTGTACTCTTTGGTTGGTGGTCCAGTCCCCGGGAGCTCTGGAATGTCTGGCCAGTTGACATTGTTGCTCCCCCTACGAGGTTGCAAACCCTCTCAGTTCCTTCAGTCCCCTCTCCAACTCCTCTATTGGGGACCCCGTGCTCTGAGCATAAGTTTAGACATGTATGTGCAGGTGCCAAACATATCAGATGTCCTAGATCTGGAGTTAAGGAACATGTGAATCTCCAGAGAACTGCACTCCCTGCTTCTCTAAGAAGAGTTCAAATGCCTTTTTTATTTGACTTACTTTTTTTCAGATATTATATTTTAATAATGTTATTTTCTTCCCTCAACCACTCCCAGATCCACCCTATCTCCATATCCAACCCACTGCTGAGACGTCTGTGCTTACACTTTGAATCACTTGACTCCCTTCAGGAGACTATAGCTGGTGACAATGAAATTCAGTGAGAAGAATTTCCACTTTGGTCTGTATGAAGTTTGCTTTCACTTTCTACTTTCGTTTTTATTCTGAATGTCAATCAAAGAAAATCTGTGACTCAAGAAGTGGTAGGTAATAAATTCTGTGAAAATTGAAATATAAGGTAATATTACAAGGGAAGGGTTTTCCTTGTACTTCAAGGCATGAATGTCATTGAATATTTAATAACAACTCAGGCTTGATTTTCATCTCAGAATTTCTTTTTTCATTATATTATTGAATTTTGTACACTCAGCATACTCAGTTTATATTTGAGAAAATTGCACTGACAAGTTCCTTTTTATATTTAGATTATGGTTTGAGAAAGACAAGATGTGGATCTCTCTATGTAAATTTTAAGCAATTAAAACAATGAGAGGAGATCTAAGAACTTTATTTTAAATGAGAATGGATACTAAGGAAACACTTTCACTTCCTTGGATCTGCTACGTTTTCAAGCAAAAATAAATAGCAATAAAGTTTGCTACAATTAGCCTTCTGAATAAGAGGAATTAAATTTTTATTCATTCCCCAAGCCCATAAAAAATAAAACAATATTGATCCATTCCTATCTCCCTGTACAAAGCTCAAGTCCAAGTGGATCAAGAACCTCCACATAAAACCAGATACACTGAATCTAATAGAAGAGAAAGTGGGAAAAAGTCCCGAACACATGGGCACAGGGGAAAAGTTCCTGAACAGAACACCAATGGCTTATGCTCTAAGATCAAGAATCAACAAATGGGAACTCATAAAATTGCAAAGCTTCTATAAGGCAAAGGGCACTGTAAATAGGACAAAACAGCAACCTACAGATTGGGAAAAGATCTTTACCAATCCTACGACCAATACAGGGCCAATATCCAATATATACAAAGAACTCAAGAAGTTAGACTCCAGATATCCAAATAACCCTATCAAAAAATGGGGAACAAAGCTAAACAGAGAATTCTCAACTGAAGAAGCTTGAAGGGCTGAGAAGCACCTAAAGAAATGTTCAACATCCCTAGTCATCAGGGAAATGCTAATCAAAACAACCCTGAGATTCTACCTCATGCCAGTCAGAATGGCTAAGATCAAAAACTCAGGTGGCAGCAGATGCTGGCAAAGATGTGGAGAAAGAGGAGCACTCCTCCATTGCTGGTAGGATTGCAAGCTGGTACAACCACTCTGGAAATCAGTTTGGCAGACCCTCAGAAAAATGAACATACTGCTACCTGAGGACCCAGCTATACCACTCCTGGGCATATACACAGAAGATGCTACAACATGTAATATAGACACATGCTCCACTATCTTTATAGCAGCCATATTTACAATAGCCAGAAGCTGGAAACAACCCAGATGTTCCTCAACAGAGGAATGAATACAGAAAATGTGGTACATTTACACAATGGAATACTACTCAGCTATTAAAAACAAGGACTTCATGAAATTCGCAGGCAAATGGATGGAACTTGAAAGTATCATCCTGAGTGAGGTAACTCAGTCACAAAAGAATGAACACGGTATGTACTCACTATTTGTCCTATTTACAGTGTCCTTTGTCTTACAGAAGCTTTGTCATTTCATGAGGTCCCATTTGTTTATTCTTGATCTTAGAGCACAAGCCATTGGTGTTCTGTTCAGGAACTTTCCCCCTGTAGCCACGTGTTCGAGACTTTTCCCCACTTTGTCTTCTATTAGATTCAGTATATCTGGATTTCGTTAGATGCTGAAAAATTACTTGACATAATTCATCATCCCTTCATGATAAAAGTCTTGGAAAGATCAGGAATTCAAGGAGCATATCTAAACATAGTAAAAGCAATACACAGCAAACAAGTGGCCAACATCAAACTAAATGGAGAGAAACTCGAAGCAATCCCACTAAAATCAGGGACTAGGCAAGGCTGCCCTCTCTCTCCCTATCTATTCAATTTAGTACTTGCAGTTCTAGCTACAGCAATTAGACAACAAAAGGAGGTGAAAGGGATACAAATTGGAAAGAAAGAAATCAAAATATCACTATTTGCAGATGATATGATGGTATACTTAAGTGACCCAAAAAACTCCACTAGAGATCAGCTACAGCTGATAAACACCTTCAGCAAAGTGGCCGGTTACAAAATTAACTCAAGCAGATCAGTAGCTTTCCTATACTCGAAGGATAAACAGCGTGAGAAAGAAATTAGGAAAATGACACCCTTCACAATAGTCACAAACAATATAAAATATCTTGGTGTGACTCTAACCAAACATGTGAAAGATCTGTATGACAAGAACTTCAAGTCTCTGAAGAGTGAAATTGAAGAAGACCTCAGAAGATGGAAAGATCTCCCATGCTCATGGATTGGCAGGATTAATATAGTTAAAATGGCCATCTTGCCGAAAGCAATCTACAGATTCAATGCAATCCCAATCAAAATTCCAACTCAATTCTTCATAGGCTTAGAAAGAGCAATTCTCAAATTCATATGGAATAACAAAAAACCCAGTATAGAAAAAACTATTCTCAACAATAAAAGGACTTCTGGGGCAATCAGCCTCCCTGACCTCAAGCTGTGTACTACAGGGCAGTAGTGATAAAAACTGCATGGTATTGGTACAGTGATAGGCAGGTAGATCAATGGAATAGAATTGAAGACCCAGAAATGAACCCACACACTTACGGACACTTGATCTTTGACAAAGGTGCTAAAACCATCCAGTGGAAGAAAGACAGAATTTTCAACTAATGGTGCTGGTTCAACTGGCAGTCTACATGTAAAAGAATTCAAATTGATCGATTCCTGTCTCCCCGTACAAAGCTCAAGTCCAAGTGGATCAAGGAGCTCTACATTTAACAGATACACTGAATCTAATAGAAGAGAAAGTGGGGAAAAGTTTTTCCTTTTCTTAATATAAAAGTTTTCTACCTACATTGGAATTTCTTTACATTTTTAATGTAAAGTTGGGCATACACATCTATAGCTACAAAGGGAGTTAAAAGAGTAGTAGAAAATGGACATGGTCCTTATTTAGCCATAAACTCCTTGGTATAGCTGAATCACAGAGAAGAGCACCACAAGGCACATTAGACTGTGAGTATGTCCAGGTATACAGCAACATCCCAGGTTTGCCTCAGGAAGGTTCCATTATAGTCTTGTTTACTTCTTTTTCCCTGAGTTCCTAAAGACTACAGCACATGACTCACACAGACATTGCTTTATTTCCCAAATGCAAACACTGTGTTTGCTTCCTGATACTTTATATTCTTTGAGGTGCACGTTTCTCTGTACTTAGCTAGGTCAGCTAGGTGCCTGGAGTTTTATTCTTTTTACCCAGAGGTGCATCTGAAATTGAACCTGTAACATTTTATTTCCATACAGTCAGTTTAGACATTTTATGGATTTTGAATGAGAGCCTGAAAAGTCAGAGGATATGGGAGAGGGAAGAGAAGTCTCATCCTAATGGCTAAAACTGTGTCTGTACCAATTTAGGCCAGGGGTTTAGCTTTCTGCTTAGGAAATAAGTGGGGAGAATATGAGCACATATCCCCCTTATTATGTCGTATTACTCTTAATGTTTTTCTTTCTGTTAAAAATACTCACAAGTACCAAGTATCCCAGTCAGTAATGAACTTACGAGGCAAGCACTGGGGCCTGGATTCCATTTCTAGAATACACTTTAAGAAATTAATCAAGCAGGCAAACATCAACAATATCAAGGAGGCTTGGTGATGAGCACTTGTAATCTCAATGCTAGAGACAGGCAGATTCTGAGGCTCACAGCCTCCATCTTGGACTACCTAGTGAGTTATAGGCCCATGAGAGACTCTATCTGAGAAGAAAAGAAAAACTTTTGAGGAGTGACACCCAAGGTTGTCTTCTTGCACCCATATGCACATATGTACACACACACACACACACACACACAGAGAGAGAGAGAGAGAGAGAGAGAGAGAAAGAGATCACAGAAGAAAATCTGAGGTCTTCTTTGATTATTTTCTAGATACAAAATAATATAATAAAAATAAAATCCTGTTTCCCTCCAAATTTTTCTCTGTAATCACACTACTGAATTGTATACTTTGTTAATATTTTATTATGTATGTCTGTATGCTGTTTTGTCTATGAATACTATATGAATTTTCTTTAATTTTAAAATATAAACAATATATCAAATTATACCATCACTGCCACCCCAAATAAGAGAAATATTGTGCATATGGAACTTTAGCTTGGCACATTTGACACTAGTCCTTCCTTTCCCCTCTGTTCCTCTGCCTTTCTTTGTTCCATATTTGCTTTTATTCTTGTTGCCTTTTCTTTCTTTTCTTTCTTTTATACTTCCATGTTTTACTGCAATAAAATCCTTTCTTCAAGTGAAATTTATCTCTAACAACTTCGTCTTATTGACATTGCTGAGTCAAAGTTATAAATAAAACAAAATTCCTCATTCCCATATAGCTCACATGGTATGCAGACATAGTGTACACCAATAAATACATAATATATTAGATATCAAGACTTTCATGTTCAAAGTAGAAATACTTGAGTGGAAGATGTAGGTTTTTTTTTTTAAAGTTGTTTTATAAGTTAGCCAATGAAGTCTTCTATGATATGATGAAGATATTTAGAAGTAAATGGGAAATGAGAAAGCAAGATCTGAAAATATCCTGGAAGACAAAAGTCTAGAGAAATAAACAAATAAACCAAAAAACCAAACAAACATAAAAATCTCCAGTTGGCGAAATATTTGGAGTATCTAAGGAACCTCAAGAAAGCCAGGGACATGATGGCTGTAATGGAGATTAGCAGTGAATGATTAAAAAGAAATCCTATGTCAGGAATATGAAATGGAATAGGATTTCTTGCTGCAACTTTGACTAAAATAAAATAAGAAGTTCTTATGAGGTAGTGTGATAAAGCTTAATCACTCCTGAGGTGGCCATTCTTTCTATGTACAGATTATTTTTGTATAGATAGTTAAGATCACACTGTCCTGCAAGATGGGATAAAGGCAAGGCAGAGGTCATGCTTCCTGTGATGCTAAGTTCCTTCATCAAAGACTCAGGGCTCAGAGTAGGGTATGCTGAGATGCTGTTTTGAGGTTAACATATCTGAACAGAATTGGCATGGTCAGTGGAGGGTAGCTATTGCTATGACTTCTCTAGTGCTGCTGTAGTTGCTCTTATTTCTAACCTGTCGAGAGCCTTTGCTTCTATAGCTGCTGTGTGAGCATTGCTTTGGCTGCTTAGTCTCTGTAGTAACAGTAATAACCATTGCTTCAGCTGCTTGATTCTCTATAGATATGAATATCCTATAGTCTTCCAGGGTTGAAATGACCATCTGACCCCATGACAGCTGAGTGTACTGGAATCCAGCAAAAGACCTGATCCCCTTCCTAGTGCAAACTACCTGTAGTACCTAGAGCAAGGATCCTGCATGATTGTGGAGAAATTCTGTGACTTACAGCATATTGTGAGTATATTAATCCATACCTTTTGCCTATCAAAGGTTTACTTCTCCCATTCTTGGGGAGGCAGTCCAGGAATATCTACCTCATGTACTGCATTACTTGTCTTGCATTGTAAGATCAAATAATGTCTCATTTATATAGTTTGGGTTTTTCTTTTTTATGATTTCTTTCTTGAATTGAGCAGAAGTACCATGGACTGAGGTGGCAAACACTGAGGTGGTACCACTAAGGTGGTAATCTGGAGTTGTAAAATCAAAGAGCTAAGAGCTGATAACAGGGAGACTGGAATCAGTGTTTTCATAACTTCTATCCAACTTGGGCAAAAAGAACTCTCAGATGATGAATAACAACTGTGAAGAAGATTGACTTAAAGGGGTTTAAGGGGGATCTGTTTATCAAGAGTTGAATGGCAAGCTAGGAGAAATACTTACTGGCTTACAAAGTTTTAAAAGTCAATGAGATTGATAGATTATGTGTGAGAAATGAGAGACGTTGAAGATATTCAAAAAATTTATCTTGACTATAAATATTCTGGGATGAATGGTAGAACTGTCCTGATGGTGGAGAGATTAGAAATTAAACTCAGGCTTCTTAAATTTGGTATAAATAGTTGGATATGTGACACATGACATTAGAATAAAGAAGTGCCAGATTTAGTTCAAACTTTGGGAGCTTATACACAGTAGATATAGTTATGATGATAATAGGAAAAACATGAAAATGCCTATGAAAACGAACAATTTTATCTGAGTTCCTCAGATTCTCAACATTTAGTGTGAGAGGTGAGAAGAAAGAATAAAAGACGGAAGTAATGGAGGGTCCATAGGGCAAATGGCAACCTCCTAGAATACAAATGAGAGTTTCAAGAATTGATAGAAAATAATGTCACAGCTACTGATAGGCCCAGGAGTGAGGACTGAGAGTACATCTCAGGGCTTATTTCTGAGAAACTCATCAAATGTCTATGAAGTAGTTTACTGAGAAATTTCTATCCATAGGTACACATGGAGACTCACCAAAGAGTATGCTATCTCACTAAGTTAATCACATTTTTTTCTACAGGTGTCTAAAGTTGAGACTACATAGAGAAAGACAATTGACTGCTCTTGTTTGGAACAGAGGAATCAGACTTCTCTGATAAGCCATGATGACAATGGGACCCCAGAAAAGCATAAAGAGATGTTCTCTATCTTATAAGATTTTAAAGGTCCAGAGTTCTCATCTCTTTGAGGTCTGGCTACATTTAGGAACCTCCTCCCTTTTTTAATGATCCAGTGTGCCCTTTAAAATGAAATCTCATGAGTTTAGAGATCCTTAAGCTTTTCTTCTTATTATTGTTATTTTTTACTTATTCACTTTGTATTAAGTTCACTGGCCTTTCACAGATAACCCCTCCCACAATCCTTCCCCCATTCCCTCTTCTCCACGTATACCCTACCCTGGCATGTCAAGTCTTTATGAGGCTAGGCACATCTTCTTCAACTTTGCCTTGACAGACAAGGCAGCCCAGCTAGAAGAACACACGTCAACCAACCCACAAAACTTTATTAATCTTTGTACTTCCTCTGAGACAAAAATATTTTGTCAGTGCCTTTTATATATTGACTAGTCCCATATGAAAGGTGTTCTCAATTAGGTGACTTCTTGTATGAATTTATCATACATGTAGTAAAGATTGGAATTAGCTACTACCCACAACCACAGAGTACACTCTTTATGACAAAGTATTTGTAATAAATTAAATAATTATAGTGATCCCAGCTCTGTTTCTTAGTAGAATTTTACTCGGGGGACAGGATTCATTCAGGGTTCATTTCCTTGTAATTGACCTCATATAATAAGACTCAGAGTCTAGCATTTGACTAAAGTAAAATTATGCTCAGAAAGGTACTTCATGCCTGTTAGAGGAAAGAGAATCAACCACTGTCCAGATTTTTTCCACATCATGTTCTGCACCTCTCCATCCTTTGTTTTATTGCAAGTTGTGATGTAAACCTCTTAGACATCTTTCCAACCTTCCCATTGTTTCTATAACACATACAGTCAACTTTGTAGTGCATTCAGTGTTTCTCAAGCATAAACTGTAGATATATTTTTGGACATTTATCAGGTGCTAGGAATTGGAACTGTAGTAATAAGTTTATCTCTGGTCCAGAAAACCCTGTATTATGCAGACAGAAGAAAGAACTAATGCATAGGGCATAAGGTTTCAAAACAGAGGCACACTCAGGGAAGACAGTTAAAAAGGGCTAAGCTACTTTACCTAAATACCTATTTACCTTTCTATCCATTTATCTATTTTTTATTTACCAATATTCTAACATAAAATGCATATTCTATTTATTAGCATAGTAAATATTCAAATTTGAAGTTGATCATTTGACTGATATGAATCTCTGATTTGGACTCTTATTCTAGCCCTACTATCTGGCTCTTGGTAAATCCCAAAGCTCAGTAACTGGACCAGCATGTATCAGAGCTCATAACCTCATACCACAATTAAATGTTAACACTTTAAACATTAATAATAAACTCTTAATGTAGATGATTCATTAATCTGTGCATACTCAAAGGGAAAAGCACTAACTAGCATTGAGTTTCCTTGGCATGTGTCTCCTTGGACCATGATAAGGTATTTTTACCTCTTCACGTCAGTGGTTTTTGTGATAGATGTTGTGGTTAGGTTTGCAGATTGATAGAAAGCTACTGAAAGATGAGGAGCTGTATAAGGAGGTAGCCTCAGCAAGAACACACACACACACACACACACACACACACACCAGAGGAACCCATCCCTATCCTTTAGGCTTCATCTCCTAAAACAAAAGGTATGATTCTCCAGAAATATACCCATTAAACCATTTGAGACTCATAATAACATCATAAGGTCTTATCAAATTACATTTCAAATGAAGAAATTTAAGGATAGAAAGATTAAGTTATTCTCAGTCATGCAGTTAGAAGGCCATAGAGTTAAAATTCACATTGGCTACCAGTGGACACTAAGCTGCCCCTCATCTTGATTTTCCTTTCTTCAGAAATACCAGTAAAGGAACAATCAGGAATAAGAGTCAGCTCAATAGGCTTAGGGAGTGGAGGTGGGGTGGAGAGTAGAGCTGAAAGAGTGGGAGGAGGAGGAAATGTGGTTAAGATATAATATATGATAGAAAAATAAAAATGAATAAACAACAACAAAAGCGGGTATTGGTACGCTTTTCTGTAGAGATTGTGATAGGAAACATTTTCAGCTTTGCATGGCTGTAGTCTCTGTCTTTACTAAAGTTTGCAGTTTGGTGAACAAGAAGCATAGGAAATATATCCACAGATAAACATAACACTATCACAATAAAATACATATGTAAGTAATAATTGACTTTCCAGTTGGTTTCTGTTTTAGAACAAATATCTCTCTATTATTCCGTAGAAGGTATGCAAGTAACTATTTTCCATAAAGATATAACATAAAGCTAACATTGTCTTTCCAGACTAGATTATAATATTTATTAGTGAAGGACTTAGGATAGGATTATGGCAAATTGTCATGGAAATGTAGTTAGGTTGGCAGCCAGCTAATCTGGTTTTGCATTTTCTACTTGTAAGATTTAAGTTGTGATATGGAAATGTCATTCCACTTCCCAGGTATCCTTGCAGTCTTCAGTACCAGCTTTGCTCTATCCATGGATGTGATCTGAGATCAACATGAGCAGTTATGTGATGAGCTTCTTTCCCTCTGACTTTGCCTTTGCTTTAGTCAGTATAGAACAAAGGAAGGATAGTAGCAGAAAAAGAATAAGGTCGGCCCTCTCCCAGCAGTGTTACCAAGAACTGGATAATTCTCTTACCAGAAGGTCACCGCTCCTGCAAACAGTCTTTTACTTATGAGTGTTTCTTCTCAAGTTCTGGTAGCCGTAGACTCCTGACCTGTGTTCTGTGCTCTGCTCCCTGTGAGTACCTTTAAACAAACAAATTACTAAAGCCTTAGCTAATACTGCATTTTACAAAGTTATTAAATTTGCCTGATTAATCATGTACACTTGTTTTACACACACACACACACACACACACACACACACACATGCTCATTTAGGGTATTTTTATTTGATAGGGCTTTATGAAATACTCTCAATATAAAAAGTATCACTGAATTGGTTTTTGATCTCATATTAATAAAATGAAGAAAAACCTTATGGTATAGATATAATCAATTTCTCAAGGCCTGGAAAAGTTAAATTTCATTTTCAGATTCTAACTTTCATCCTAGTCTAGACATGTACTATGTTTTTAAAGTTTTTTTGGATTACAATGTAATTTAATATTTTAATCTTAGAATAAATATTATTTTCCCCATTTAGCCCCCAAAACCTTCATGATTCCTTTTTTAAATTAATGGCCTGTGTTTTTTTTAATTGCTTTTACATACGTATGTCCTATGTTTTACTGGATTATTTCAAGGCTGTATAAGTTCTAGAGCTATTTATTGTTCTATTTCTCAATAAGTGGATGCTTTCACATAGAAAAAATATAATAAAGCTCTTAAAAGTGGTTTAAAAGACCAATGTAGTTGCTGCATTATTCAAAGTAAATGCAATTAAATTAATGAGATCGTTAATAAAATCACACATAATTATCTTTCAGTTCATCTTTTATGTTTTGAGATTATAATTACATCATTTACCTTACCTCTCCTCATTCCAGACCCTCCCATATATCCCTCCTTGTTCTTTTCCAGACTCATAGCCTCTGTTTTATTAATTGTTATTTCATACATATGTATCCTAAATAATCAGAACACCTTGCTCAGCCTGTATAATGTTGCTTGTGTGTGTGATTTTAGGGCTGATAACATGATATTGTATAACTAGTACATCTAGTGAAAACTCCCATACGTAAAGTTTAGGGAATGCTGTAGAAAGGAGAACAGAGAGAATGTAAAAGCATGATGATCAGAGAGTTTGCTGTGTAATTATGTCTTTTAGTAATGTCAGAAGCTACACACAAAACTTTAAATGTTCTTTTAATGAGAACAGGGCCACTTAGCTTGATCTGATATAATTCCACATTGTCCAACTTTTGTGTTTGAACACGTGTCTTAACCTGAACTTTAAATACTAAGATTTATATTGGCGTTTTGAGGAGATTTGAGCCCTAAATAACATAATAAATATTTTAAAAATCTATGAATATATATAGATGCATACATATATGTTCAGCTAGTTTCAACAAAAATCACACTGATGCTCACCTCTTTTGTACTTCTAATTCACCAAAACTCAAATGAAAAAAAAAATCTTATCTTTGATGATTACATGAAATAATGTCTGGAAAGAAAGCATCAAGCTGAAATGTTTTTCTATTTTCAGACTATTGTCATTGTCCTTTCCAATGTTTCTAATACAGGAATCCCAGTTTTCTGAGCCCCAGTTTTCTGCTGAAATTGATAGAATGTTAGAGCTAGGAGGAGCCTTAAATTCAGACCTATTACTTAGTGATGCAATGTAATATTAAGAGGATCCTTAATGTCTACGTGAGTGCACATACATGTGTGTCAGTGGAGAGTGAAAGAACATCTGCATTAGACTATTAGTATTAAATAAAAGTAATTATTATCATAACGTTGGCATCTAACAGTCATTGAATGGGTGTAATACAACCTCCTGCTTCTAGCTATTTCTCCAGTGCTTCCTTTACCCCTTATAGAACCCTTGCCTGTTAGTCTGGGCTTTCTCACATCTTTTTCTTTAGTGCTAATGATTCATGAACTGCCATAGCTTTCTCTTTGTGTGGATATATATTTATTATTATTATTATTATTATTATTATTATTATTAATCAGAAATAGCCAAGAGAATATTTATCAGACACCAAGAAAGAGTCTAAGCACTCAAATTCATTCTTTCATTTATAATTTGATTCACTTAAGTGAAACCTAATTTAAATTGAAATAAATCAAAACAGTAGCTATCTCTTAAGTGTAATAGCAGAGGTTCAATGGGAAATAACCACCAAGGGAGTGTGTGAACTTATAAAAATGTACTCTTCCTTGACACGTGATTATTTGTGCTTATATCCATACTGTTATCCTTATATTCATGATCTTCGAGCCTCAGTCCCTTAAGTACTGGAGTTATAGGCTTTTACCGCCAGGATTTGACTAGAATTGTGGTTTTGGTTTGTTTGTTTATTTGTTTGTTTTATTGCTTGGTTGGTTTATATTTACTTTCAGATAAGGAAACTAAGGACTTAAATGATCAAATTATTTAGTCAATTTTACATTTACTGGTATATCCACTGAACAGAAATCCAAACATACTTTGGGGCAAGGCCTGTACACTTAACTGTTTAACACCACTCCTCTTGACAAAATACAGCAAGTTGCCCTCTGGTTTCTAGTTCTTACTGACTGTGCTGTTTTAGATTTGGTTTGAGACAGAGAAATAGGTTCTGTAATATCCTGACTAACATGATTAGAGAGATGGAATTTCCAAAATTTTCACAAAACTCCAAAAAGAGAAACATATCATCTCAAAATCCTTAGTAAGGATGTGATCGCCAGGATACATCTTCTCAAATCAGCATGTTCTTATTAGAGTTAGTGGCAAGGATGGGGTCTTTAAAAGTAAATCTCTGGCAGCATTCTGAAATGGCAGCTTACCCAGTAAGAACTAAAGTAGCAGACTGCTGTCAGTACCTCTGCTGTGCAGTGAGCCAGCAAAGAGTCAGGATGTCTCTTAGAATGTCAGCAATCAAGTAACCTGCTACATGTCTAACTCTTCGTGACAAAGCATACATTTAAATTTGTAATCAAACACGTCAGCGAAGGGCCCTTGCCTTTTTGATGATTATAACACAAAGCCATGTCTTTTCAGAGCTCGGGTCACTTCAGGATCATTTCCTCCTCCAGTGGGGCAGCAGCTTCTAAATTTATAATAGCCTTGCCCCAGATGTCACTTCCCAGCTTTCTATCAAAAGAACTATAGCAATATAGAAAACTGAATCTGAAATATCAATTTCAAACAATTGATCAAATCACAAGGACATTTTACTCTGTGTCATGATGAGCATAAACTGAAAAGTATCTCTCTGTGCTATAATCCAAGCTCACTTTACATTCTAATGTCCATGTTAAGGGCATTATATATTAATTCAGTTTGTACAGCAACCCTATAAAGACTTATTATGAATACATCCATTTGTAGATTAATAAGATATATTAATTGGTTTAACTTACTCAAGGACACACATCTGACAGTTTTTGGGCAGAAAAGTCAAAATTAAGGTATGTCTACTCCCATCTTCTCTGCTACTAGATATATTATCCATTCCCAAGAGAACAGCAAAATATATTGAGATATTCTGTTGCCTATATCTGCTTTTGGAGGTGCATGAACCCTAGAAAGCAGTCTTAGAATTACTCTATTTCTCTCTCCACCCCATTCATTAGTTTGCCACCCCTAAACACCCTATTATGCCCAGAATCCCAGAGCGATTTTATACTTAAGAAAACATATTAAAACTGAGTTCCAACAGCAAGAATATTTGGAATATTAGATACCAGGAAATGTGGTTTATCTTGTCCTAGACTGATTCAAGAATTATAAGTGAAATTTTACTTTCCATTAACTTAGAAGACATGATTGTATCACAAGAGCCAATATTTGCACACCGAAGCTGCACAGAGCGTAGTATATGGTCCTGGAAGATAAAACTCACACTCTCCTTTCATATCTGACACTGAGAAGAATATGCCAAAAGCTTGTTAAATGTTGGGATTGATAGAGCTCTGACCAAACAAAGATCACAACAGAGATGGTAAGAAGAAAAATTAAGAAACATCAATGCATGAAAAAAATATAGTCTGAGGCCAGGTCGTTCCATAAAGATTTCAGGAAGCTCTGAATGTGATTACTTCCCACTAGAATATCAGCTTCATATATAAGATGAGTATGTACTTTCTCAGCAGTTCCTAGAGTCTAGTGCAATTCTTAGTAAGAACTAGATCTCGATCTTCAACAAAAAAGTAAAAGCAAAACAAAAACAAAAACCAAATATCATGATTAAAGAACCACCAAAGTGCAAAAGAAATTTCAAATACATGCTAGGTCAAATTATATGACATTCTTTTTATTTAAGTTCTGTGAGCATACAAACGTGTATGGCTTTACCTCAAAATATGAATCTTACTGCTTTAACAAACAGTACCTGAATTTCAGAGGCTTCTTGGAGTCAGGTTCTTTTCTGATGCAGATTGTAGTCTGATATGAACCAAAAGTTTGTACATCTGCCTCCCTCCCTACGCCAAACTATGTTAATCCATGCTCTTTTCTTTGCAGTTTTGATTTCACATGCAAAACATGGTTGGGAGACAGGGAACACATAGAATATTACATGATTGAACAGGTTTGCCTTAGAAGTGACACTCAGTATGTTACATGGAATTGGTTAGTAGCAGTCTCAAAGTCACAGGTAAGCATGACATGTAGATTGTGGAAAGCAATTTTCCTATTTTCCAGTAGGAGCAAATAGTAAATGTTTGCCCATTCACTGATATTATCCATTTTTCTGAGAACCAACTTTGTAGTATACATTCTTTCACAGAGTTGCATCTGATTATTCATCACACAAACATCCCTCCCAAAGCTTAAGATTTCCATTAGTGACGTTTTATCTCTTAGTCACTGATATCACATGTTACAGTGATTTGTCCCAGTATAGCCTCTTACCCTGATGGTGGATATCCATTTCCAGTGGGACATGGGTGTTGTGTATACAAAAGAAAATGTAAAATGGCCCTGGACATGTGTTTGAAAGAATCTGTATCCTAGGTGAAGCGAAGATCTTAGTGAAATCTACTTTCTGACAGGAGATGGCTTATTCCTTTTCCCAGCTTTCTCTGTGTGACTAGTGAAAGAGAAAGCCCACAGCTCATTTTCCTCAAAGACCTTTTTCAAATGTCTATAAGGAGATAGCCTTCCCCAGGGCTATCAACATTTCAAAACCAGCCTCTCCAAAACTGGTAACCTAAATGTAATTTTAAATTCAAATAGTGAATTTTTCCAAGTGATGAGGAGATTCTGAGTCATTCAATTTGCTTCTAACCAAAAAAATTTGTCTTTGATATGGTACTAAACTTCACCTGATAAATTCTTATGTTTGCTTTCCTTAGTATGAATTTTTCCTTCCTTCCTTCCTTCCTTCCTTCCTTCCTTCCTTCCTTCCTTCCTTTCTCTCTTTTTTCTTTCTCTCTTTCTTTCTTTCTTTCTTTCTTTCTTTCTTTCTTTCTTTCTTCTTCTTCTTCTTCTTCTTCTTCTTCTTCTTCTTCTTCTTCTTCTTCTTCTTCTTCTTCTTCTTCTTCTTTTTGATATATGTGGAGTACTCAAGATACATTATTTTTACAACCTGAGATTGTACATTTGGCGAAAGCATTCTACTGGACTACTTTGACTCAATCTTACATATTACTGTGGAAATAATTCAACATATAATAAAAAGAAAATGAATACTGTAGGACAGCTTAATTCAACTATCAAAGTCCAATAATCTTCACTGTATGACTTTTGGTCCCACAATTCATACATTGTTATCTTGATGGGAAGCTTGCATTGTGGAGCCTCACTTTTCATATGTATTTCATTACACATCAGGCAAAGAGAATGACATCTTAAACATTATAACCAAATATGGCTCAGGTACCAAGAAAAGAGTTAGCTGGTTAGTGGTATGCTTCATTGTTTTATTTGTCCAATCAATTCCCAGGTGACATCTCTTCACTGGTGTGCCTTTCTAGTCTTCTTCCACCATTCATTATCTTCTGTTTTTCGTCACAACTTAGTGAACAAAAGTAATCAGTTTTGTGAGTTTTTTAAGAGCTCTGCTTCTGCTGCTTGCAAGCCTATGGTGATGCTTCACGTGTTCTCCCTTCAACGTGTACATCTTCAACTTGTTAATTACATATGGAGGTTTTTTGTTTGTTTGTTTTATTCTTCTATCATATATTACATCTTCACCACTGTTTCCCCTCCCTCCAATTCTCCCAGTTTTTCCTGAAACTCCTCTCTTTTCCCCAGATCCACTTCTCCTCTCTTTCCCTTCAGAAAAGAGCAGGCCTCCCAGAGATATCACTGAACATGGCATCACAAGTTATAAAAAACTAGTCACATATCTTTGTATCAAGACTGGATGAGGCAACCCAGTAGAAGGAAAAAGGTCTCAATAGCAATTAAAAGATTCAGAAATGCCACCCTAACTTCTACCATTAGGAGTCCGACAAGAACTCCAAACTATACTCTAGCATACATAGAATGATGTGTGTGCTGTGTAACATTCTCATGTTATGCTCCTAAGAGGACATGGAGAATGATGAGGTTCCACTGCTATCATTAGGCAGCATTATGAATTACCTAGCCATAGAAGCATGGGATGATAAAGTTTCCTTGTATTTTTATCAGGTAAGCAAATATATTGATAAAGTTTAAATTACTGTGCTCTTTCTCTCCAATTCTAGCTCAGTAGTGCTTGGTAATAAAGTGAAACTAATAATAAAGAGTCTTATCCTTATTTCCTCGTAAGTAAATTATTGATATCATGTGAAAATAAGCAGATCTACATGACTTTGAAGCATTCTTTTTCAATAAATAAAATCCAACAAATGAGGGAAAAGAGTGATGCAACCCAAGGACCCTCCTTTTCTTTTATTCCCTGTTATGTCAGTCATTGAAGGAAGTCAGGGCAGAAACTCAAGGAGAAACTTGAAGCATAAATCACGGAAGAATGCTGCTTGCTGCATTGCCTGCACTGGATATAGCTCAGGAACACCTGCCCAGAATGATAGCACCCAAAGAAGGCTGGACCCTCCTTCAACAATTAGCAATCAAGGTAATTCCCCACAGACAATTCAACAGATCAGACTGATTGGGGCAATTCTCCACTTGAGACTCCCTTCTCATATTGCTCTAGCCTGTGCCAAGTTGACAGCTAAAGCTAACCAGAGCAATTCATTAGAGAAACAAATGGAGACATTTATAAGCAACTAATAAATAAATCATCTGAAAATTTCTACCAAGCAGACTCTATTTTGTTTCTTATCAAAACACTAAACTTCATGCATAAAAAAGAAATAAAATTTATCAAGTTAGACTGAGAAAAGGCCATATTCAGATTCTCTAGGTATCTAAAGGATATGGATTTCAAAAACTAGTTCCAATTCTAGTTTTCACACTTAAAAACTTTTCAACGGTGCTGTCATTTCCACTGCTGGATGAGCAAACATTTGTTATGTCTGTTATCTCTGATGATTTTGAGTTTGGATGGTGATTCTGAGCTAAGAAATATTGTTTGTCATATAATGAATGTGATTACTGAAATCATAAACTTAAACATGTAGACACTGATCAACTTTATGAATCACAGTCTTTCTATTACTGGAGATTTAGGAAATATATATCATACATTGAGTTTTGGGGTTAAGATATAATCAATCTAAAGAAACTCAGTCCCTGACTGAAGACAACAGGTCAAGCTGGTGGGAACTGAGGGCTAAAAACCAATTTAACTATTTTTTTATAACTTGAGTTAATTGAAGCCAACAAGTGTAACATTTACCACTTATTATGAAGAACAAATTCTGTATTCCACAAGCAACTCCAAGACAGATATGGGAAGATACATTCAGAACATCATAACATTATCTAACTGCTAAGTCTAAATAATATGTCTTGTATTTTGTAATAAACACCTCTGCTCAAAGCAAGAGAATATATTTATATAAAAAGTCCAGAAAAGTTACAATTTTAAATGTAAAAAAATAAGGAAAAGTGAAATTGAGGAGGTCACAAAGAGAATAAAACACACTATTTCAGGATAGGCAGAAAAAAAGTCGAAAAAGATGCAAGCTATGAACACTTGTAGATGTACCATTTGCCGTGTAAGCTTGACCATTTCCTCTCATAGCAATGCCTCTGCATGGTGCCAGATGGGCTCCCAAAAGAACAGACTGGCAAACTATTGGCTGACATGCAGCTACTTGATCATATGAAAGAAAATCAGGGCCCTCACATTCAGAATTCAGGCATTTCACTAGGGAGTACAAAAAGACTATTATGCCTGTAGTGTTTCTTTTCCTATAAGGTATCCAGATTATGTTTTAGCAGTTTCTGTACATTGCATCTGTGTTCCTCAGTTGCCCAAGTTTAATATTTCACTAGCTAGAATCAGCCCTCCACATGCTATAATTTGAATCTTAAATGATCATTAAACAAAGTGATGTCTTCATTTATGCTGCATAAGCAGGCTAATGTCTCTAGACATCTGGGATGCCTTCTCCAAATATGCATGATTAATATTCTCATTTTGCACAGCACTGAAACTGGGGTCTAAATTGTTGTTTTCACTTTATTTCCAAGGCTTCCACCAACTGCTTGCACTTGGGTCTCTTGCAGCATCTGTGACTGTCCAGTGTTATAGATCCTGTGACTCATGTTAGAAGCAAAAGGAGATGGATGCTTATTCTAACCTTTCCTTTACACAGATGTGTAGTTTGACACAACCAGTGTTTTTTTTCTCCCAGCATTTATGCATTTATTTTTAAAATCAGGAAAAGCCTGTCACTCTTTTAACATAATTGTTATGATGGTGATAATTACTACTCACAAGTTGTCTCATCATTTTAGGATGTTACACTTGGTCTTAGCCCAATGGCCAAGAAGCAATTGTGTTGATAAGGTTGATCAGATCATTGAGTAGATGACAGTTCTTCTCTTCAAAAGTTTCTACTTCTCGGTAGATGAAATAGATTGCTACATCTACAAGAGCACCTTTAAATTATTTACTTAATTTATTTATTATATATAGCTAAACGCACCAGTCATGGAATATATAGAGACAGAGGAAATTTTCAGGAATTTATTGTTATGCGTAATCTAGGGAGAAACTCAGGTTATTAGTCATGGCAATAAGCATCTTTACTTTCTGAGCCACATCGTTGACCTAGACCAATCTTAAAATGTATACTTGATTTCAATGCCTGTGTTCATGTGTTTCTGAGGCTCAGACTTAAAGCCTTTTGCATGCTAGACCAGTGCCCTACCACTGAATTGTAGCCCTGGCCAATTAATCCCATTTTAGGAGGATACTCAAATGTAGTATGCTAAAAATACCTTTGTATCTCCATAATTCCTAACATGCTACCTTACATAATTTGATAAATACGTAATTTCTTTGAAATACAGAAAAGTTAGGTAACTTGAATGTTTTCTTTTAGTCTAGCATATGGTAATAGTTTTAAGTTTTGAGATGTTTGGCAATATCAGGGGGAAATGTTGGCTACCACAAATGAATTAACTGCTATGGACATCTGTTAGTATGGCTTAGGGATGATGTAAAACTTTGTAAAATATGTAATATGAGAAAACAATGAGAATGATTTTTCTCTGAACCTAACAGTGCTAGTCTTAAAGATCCCTACTACTATGAAAAAATATGGCTTTGGAGTCAGACTAAGTTCTAATCTTAACTCATCTGTTCATTTAGGTAAGTCGCTTAACATTGCTGCATTTTAGTTTTTCTTCTGTACAATAAAGATACTTTTTACTTTTATTTGGGGATGATATAATTATGTAAATAATCTATTTTAATGCCTGAACTATGGAAGGTATTAAAATGTATATACATTTCCTAATATGCTTGAAATTTTTTCATACATAGTTTTGCAAGAATTCACACACAAGAAAGTAGATGAAAATGGATTCTTGTCTTAGTAAGATCTAAGAGTCTTAATAAGACATTGGCTAATCCCTGGAGACACAAAGAGGGACAATCCTGGCCAAAAGGGTGCTTACAGAAAAGGAACAAAAGCAGAGCCTTGAATTACTTTGAGCTTTTGTCTTTGTTTCCCAAAGGCAGATTGCATGAGCAGAAGCGTGCCAAAGCATTAGAGACATTGAGTATACTAACTTCCTAAGCTTGGTAAGTACTTAGAAAATTGAATGTTTGCTTAATTGATTTAATAGAATCACAAAGTCTTACGTTTACCAACACTGTTATAGTGACTGTGATAGTGATAAAGTACACTGCAACATGTAGGAAGCTAGATGAGAGCACAGAGGGCAGATAATGACATCTGTTCTCACTGGAATCAACAGCCAGGTTAACAGACCAGACCCATGCAACATGTCAGACCAGGCATGGCTTCTTTGCTGTTTACATTCGATGTGAAGCAGTGATAGAAAAGAGCCAAGGAGACCCAGGATAACCTTGCCAGAAGCCTTGTGAGGAGGCATGCTGTTTTGTTCACTGCAGCAAAGGTGGTACCAGGAACAGTAAATGGGACATAGTAAGTATTTGATAATGACTAAATCCTAGTAGCATTTGACTCTGAGTTCTAATAGGAGAACTCTAGGGAGAGATCAAGACATCCTCCTCCAAACAGCACGTTTTCTACATAGTTGGTGAGTCACAGGACTTATGGCTGCTATAGAAATAGTCTTTCTCCAAGATGTGAGATTACAGCTTTTTCATAATCGAATAACTTAAAACAAGTCAATAAATCATTCTTATCAGATGCATGCTCTTTTCTACACACTGATCTGAGCACCTTTTATACATTTTCACATCTCCTTCTCACAATTCCTAATTATATAGATTCCACAGCTACCCCATTCTATATATAAGAAAATGGAATCATAAAAAATTTCACTGCTGTTGTTCAAACTCATAGAATTAATAGTAGTCAGGCCAGTGTGAGTCCAGAGTTTGGATATTCTGTGTGACTTGTATGAATTTTTCAATGTTTTTGTGACTTTGGAAGTCATATTTCAGGACACTGGGTTTGTTTTCTGAGACAGGTTTCTCAGCATCCTAGAGTTCACTGATTCTGTTAGACTTTCTGGTTAACAAACCCTGGAGATGGCCTATCTCCCTTTACCAGAACTGGGATTACGAAGATGTATTACCATGACTGGCATTTCTGGGATCTTCATAGGTCTTTATGCTTGGATGGGTAGAATTTTATTGAATAAGCCATCTCCCCAGGCCACTGAGCTATTTCCTTGTCCAAGGTTCTCCTTTTAGCTTTTTAAAAGGAATCTCCATACTGATTTCCATAGTGGCTGAATGTGTTGACATTCCCACCAGCTGTGTAGGAGAGCTCCCTCCTCCAAACTCAGACCTGATTCTTCATAACTAAACAACACTGCTGTTATTTTCTTCAGGGAGTAGATTGTCAACATTATGCATTTATCAAACAGGCTCCAGGAAAATACTATTTGTGGATGATTGTCTGAAGATTATGCTCTCCATTTGTTCCCTAGATACAGTACAAGTCTCCCTCTGGATTGCAAATGGCCATCAAGAAAAAGCCAAGATTTTCTGGCTATGGCCTTTTTGTTGTTTGCTGGTTTGCTGGAATTGTTAATTAAATTAAATGCTATCCTCTCTGTGAGGCCCGAGAGAAATAACTCTCTGATTTTAATACCAGGGATAATGATGCTTCCCTAATGCTTCTGTTTGCCTTTTTTTCCCCCACACCAAATCATGTAAATATTCACATTTTCTTCTTTGTTTTGGCTGCCAAATATGTGTGGCCACTCATTTTGCAAATTCATAGTCTCTTGCTGTGCAGGAAATCCTTCCTCTGACTGAGACCAAGGCTTCTCAAAGCAGTCTGTATTATTAATGACTTGATGCTTGAGACTCACAAATCTCTGTTGATTTAACATCCTCTTAACAAGAAGTTCTCCCCCTAAGCTCTGAGTCCACCTCTTGTCTTTTGGGGAAAGTCTGGGATAATAGTGAGCCTAGGTTTATTAGAGCCGGAGAGCAGCTACAGTGTTCCAAGCCATGTTGTTGAGAGAGGGTTGCATGGACCCAGAAGACACGCTCCCCAGCTCAAGAAATTTGTAGCTTGTGGGAAAACACTCAGTTTGACAAAAATAGAAAGAGTTGAGTTTAAGAAGGATTAGAACAGAGAATTTTGAGTACCACCGTCTGCTGAGGGAAGCTAAGAAAGTATTACCAATGTACTAGTGACAATTGGATAGGATCTTGAAGCCTAGGGTAGCAGTACACAGAGAAGCCTTGGAGGCTAATAATTCAACACAAGCTGTCTTCAGTTAGGTTAGCGTTTTGCATCCTCATTATGACTCTAAGTTAACTAAGCTTTTGTTAGGATTTTTCATCAGAGTACCTTGGCACATTGGAACTAAGAAATGCCACAGCAGAGATTGCAGTGTGCAGCAGGTCTTACTCAAGAAGAGATTGGTGTGTGGCAGGGGGATGAGATCACACACACACACACACCACACATCACACACACACACACACACACACACGAGAGAGAGAGAGAGAGAGAGAGAGAGAGAGAGAGAGAGAGATTGATTGATTGATTTTAGGTAAAATAACATCTACTCCAGAAAGCCTTCTTGGAAGTCCATCACTGACAGTCATCTTGGTTCACATCTTGGTTCACTGCCAATCTAAGGTCAAGCAGGAAGCTCCTGCCCCAAGATTCTTGTAGCACTGCATCTCCTACAAAAGCAGGCATTGGCGTTATTATAAAGTCCTCTGAACATGTTCCTACATCACCTACAAGTATATCAAAGTCAGAGCAGTAGCTTTCTTTGTCACCCTTATACTCATATCTCCCAGCCTGGCATCACAAAGGGGAATAATTGATTAAAAATTGAATTAATTGATTAATTAAGCATTTTAGTTTATTCATAACATAACCAGGTGATTCACAAGATTTTGCAAGCAGTCTTAATCTAAAAAGAACTAAAAGTTCTACTTGGTAAAATTTCAAGGTAAATTATTACATAAAACCTAACCTCCTCCACACATGCACACATGCTAAGAAGAAAGAAAAATGTTAAGTATCTAAGACAGTTTGTGAACCTTGTAGAACACCCCCAAACCAAACAGCATAGGCCTTTGTCATCATTTGGTCATGGGGCTTTCTTTGTATTATCTCATCACAGCAATTCATTCTTCCAGATCTTCTGGTACCATCTCCTTAGAGTCATTGCATTTGAATGGCTCAGGTTGAAGCCATCCTGTCTTGTGCAGCCTTTGCTTCACTTTAGTCTTCCTGGCAAGATGTACCACTTTTATTTTTCATGTTTTAGGCTCCCTTGGCCTCTATTTCCTCTTCGTATATTGCATCCTCATTTTCAAGTTTCTTTCAAAATAATCAAAGCACTGGTTCTCCCACTACATTACTTACTCTGTCTTAATACCTGTTCCTGTTAAAGATTTCTTGGCAAATTTTGCCCTTGGGAAGACATTATGTAAGTGATGGGTTTTCTTTTCTTGGTTACTAATCATTTTGAAAGCCACTCAACAATTTTTGAATCTTATCAGACCAATTTTACCTTCCAGAGGATTTCAGTGTGAGTCATATATTCTGTACTCATTTTACTTAAGAGTCTTTATTTTGTTAGTTTATGAATATAACTATTTACAATTATCTGATGCTGATAATTTACAAATAATCATGTCATTAAAAATTAAAAACTGTGTAAATTCATAGGATTTAAAATTTTTCGGTCAGAAGAAAACCTGTGAGAGTTTGCTTTCTCCTTCTACCACGTGGGTCAGAGGGAACCAACTCAGGCTGTTAGGCTTTTGCAGAAAGTGTCTTCACCTAGTGATCAATCTCACCAGTCCTAACCTTGTCGTTTAAAGAATTTCATAGCAGTAATTCCTTACAACAGCTATTAGAGCTGTGGTGAAATTTATTCTATCTTATAGATAAGGAAACAAATACTCAACAAATCTTTGCTCAAGGTCTTGTTGCTAACCTTGATATTTTCATCTGCATATTATTTTCTATATTGTGACATAGGAAGAGTGTAGGGTAGTACAATTTTTTCATTAAAAAATTCTCATCCTCGTTGGGCAGTGGTGGCACACACCTTTAATCCCTGCACTTGGGAGGCAGAGGCAGGTAGATTTCTGAGTTCGAGGCCAGCCTGGTCTACAGAGTGAGTTCCAGGACAGCCAGGACTACACAGAGAAACCCTGTCTCGAAAAAAAAAAAAAAAAACAAAAAAAACCCCCCAAAAAAAAAAAAAAAAAAAAAAAAAAAAAAAAAAAAAAAGAAAAGAAATATTCTCATCCTTACTTTTTTTGTTGGTCTTTTATTCTTTTTGTTGAGATCATGGACAACTTAGAAGGTCTGCAGATAACTCAGTGCAATTTTGTACAAATTGTCTTGTCTGAAAAACCTGATATTAGTTCAGACCTGAAAAACACTATATATCCTTGTGTTTAGATCACAATGTCTCTGTGAAGTTGCATGAGAGTGACATTAGTCCCTTCCTCTTGTTCTCCCAGCTGTTTGCTTGGACATTTTTCCTTTAGTGAATTTTCCGTATTGGAATGACTAGAAAAAATTGTTTCCCATAGTATATCATAGGCCATGTGTGATATTTAACTTTCTCTCAGTCTGACACAATCTAGAATTATCTGAAAGGAGAGAACCTCAATTGAGAAAATGCCTTCATAAGTCTGACTGAAAGGCATTTTCTTAATTAGTGATTGATGAGGGATAGCCAGCCGGTTTTGGGCAGAACCTTCCCTGGACTGGTGTTCCAGAGTTCTATAAGAAAGCAGAATAAGCAAGTTATGATGAGCAAGCAAGTAAACAACACTTTCCCATGGCCTCTGCATCAGCTCCTGCCTCCAGGTTTCTGGCTTGTTTTGAGTTCCTGTCTTTACTTCTCTCAAGGATGAACAATCATGTGTAAATATAAGCCTAGTAAATTGTTTCCCCTCCCAGTGTTACATCACAGCAATAGCAACCCTAACTAGGACATTATCAGATGACAACAAGCATGTCATTTTTAGTAGTTGCTCTGTAAAACCAAATGAGCTGAACTAGATATAAGACTTTGAACATTAAAAACATACTTGAGACACTCCTATGCAGTAGTTATGGCTATTCACTTATCTAAAATCCATGATATAATTGCTTCACTGAGGAGTTTTAAGGTCAAGAAGTTTATTTTCTCATCTTACACATGTAGCTTGAGGCTGATACAAAGAAGAAATCTTGGGCTAGAGAGATGGCTCAGAGGTTAAGAGCATGGGCTGCTCTTCCAGAGGTCCTGAGTTCAATTCCCAGCAACCACATGGTAGCTCAGAACCATCTGTAATGGGATCCGATGCCCTTTTCTGGTGTGTCTGAAGACAGCCACAGAGCACTCATATAAAGTAAATAAATAAATCTTAAAAAAAAAATTAAAAAAAAAAAAAAGAAAGAAGAAATCTTTATTGAAATGTGTTTAACTCAGAGAGTTGGGCTTACTGGAGCCTTGGTTTTTTGAGCCTCCAAATCAAGATGAAGAGGGAAAACTTTCCAATTGTGAAGAACTCTTGCTTTACAGATAGAATTGCTCCTTTAATAATAATGTCCACGTTCTTAGAACTCTCTCAGTATGTTCTTGCATGCATTAACCCTCAGGATGATCATGTGATCTGGGCATGATTATCTCATTCATTATTGTTAATGAAAGCAAGATAAAGACAAGTTTAATGCTTGCCAAGTTCACACAGAAAGTAGAATATGTAAAATTTGCAAAGAATTCATCAGCTTTAAAGTGGGTCTCTTTTGTTCTCTGTCATATGGCCTTTTCTTGCTGTACGAACAACAGTGACATAAATTCCAGTGCCTTTCTATGTTCATTTATTGGCTCAAATAATTTCCTTCCTTTGTCAGCAGTCCTGCTGTGGGAAAAATATTTCCTTTCTTCCAAGAGTGCCCCTGGTTGAGAACTAAAGTGACTATTTACCCATAAAAGCCCTTTGTGCATTTTAGGCTTTTAGTAGAATTCATTTCAAATTTCTGCCTTGGTCATATGCCTGGCCTCCTGATATTAGTTAGTTTGAACTGTACTTTTCTTGCCTAGTATTGTTGAGACTCCTCATGGTTTTCATAAATGCATTTTTTCTAACTGAATAAACAGCCTTTGTTGACTTTCATGTTGGTCTGATATTTTTGAAAGTGTAAACAGCAAATATATTTATGTAGATAATATATTTATAAAATAGAGAAACAAAGCATAGCTTCTATACATATATTGCATAAAAATAGGCAGCAATAGGTAGTATATAAAATTAATGTTAACCTATATTTGCCCACTTTTAGAGGGACAGCCATGGCCCAGCAAGTAGAAAGAGCTTACAACTTGAAAGATTTCATGCTGATTTTCAAAGGTGGCCTCAATTTCTTCTAGGTCACTGGAGATTTCCAACTATTAAAAAGCCAGCTTTGAGGGAAACTGCTCCCACCAACTTAATCACTAATGTAGCACTGATAGTGTGCTGTCAGAAGATGCTGGAAGTAGAGGAAATTACCAGAGCCAAATAGCATTCTATTTTTGATATTTTAAGAAAGAGAAACTGTAATTGGTAAAACTCAGCCACAGATCAGGGGAAAGACAAGAGTAAGACATAAATAATCTTTGAAATACATGAAAAATACCTAAACAATCTTCAATCAGAAAAGACTTGAGGTTGGATTCCTATCATATTAGGTTACCTGTTCACAGTTCTGGGCCTGTGATTCACATATACATGGCAATGTATGGACCCACACATCAACAGTTTGGAAAGGTTTCAGGCCATTATTCATTCAACTTGTTTATAACTCTCTCTCTTCACTGTTTGGAAATGAGTATGTTAATAGTAGATAGGTCTCTAAGAAAGTTCTTTGTTCTCATCTCTTCATTTCTTAGTTTTTTTTCTGTATTCAAATTAGGTAACTTCCACGGATCTGTCTTTGATTTTCCTCACCCTGTTTCCTCATCATCTGCATCCCATTGTTAGGTCTATCAGGATTTTCATTTCTGCTGCTATGCTATTCTAGAAGCTGTCCATTGTGAGTTGGGTCTGGTTGTGAAGTAATATAATCCCTGTGGGTAGAGAAACAGAGGCAGGAGAATTACAAGTTCAAGGCAAGTCTGGATAACAGAGTGAGTTCAAGGGCAGCCTGAACAACTTGCAGAGAACTCATCTCAAAATAAAAAATTTGACAGGAAGACTGGTGTTGTGGATAGCCCTTGGGCTGATTGTAATTTGATGCTAATTCTGCCCTTCTTGGAGGGGCTTCAGACAAGGAGTGAGTTACATCTGTGACTTTTTGTGAACCAATCCCCTAATGAATAAAGGAGCCAATCACTGGGCACGTGGAGAGACTTCTGGGTTGGAGAGGAGAAGAGAGACGGAGGAGAGAAAGA
Source organism: Rhynchomys soricoides (assembly GCA_019843965.1). Classification (NCBI taxonomy): domain Eukaryota; kingdom Metazoa; phylum Chordata; class Mammalia; order Rodentia; family Muridae; genus Rhynchomys; species Rhynchomys soricoides. Next base: position 4,164,465 of record JADRCH010000148.1, on the reverse strand, counting down.
GAGAGAGAGTCCGTTTGGAACGAGGACAGCATGGAGTAGTTAAGATGTAACTAGTAGAGTCTCCTGGTGTCATGGTGGATCCGCAAGGTTTCGCCACAAGAGGAATCAGACTTTGATAAGGTTTACAAGATTAAGTTTTATTTGATGAGCCCAGAGATTGAGTTATCATTGTTTCTGAACTAAGTTTGTGTTGCATTTTCCTTTACGCTGCAGCTCATCTGGGTTCCAGAGAGAAAGGTACAGCAGCAAAGTGTGGGTTTGCCTGATGTGCACCACAGAAGTTTTGGGGCTATTGAAGCATCGGGCTGGCGTGGTAGTTAGTGACCTGCCAGTGGGAACCTAGTGAGCTGGGTGGAGAGATCATGGAGCTCTGACTCAGCGCATGGCTAGCCAGCCCGCTGGGGATGAGAGAACCAGGGCGTAGTGCCATACATTTCAACTTTTTAAATATTTCCCGCAACAGACTGGAACATATAAAGGTGGAAGAAAATTGCCTGGCATGTAGAAAGCCAAGGTTCAATCCTTAGTACTATATAGGAGAGAAACAAGGATTTAAAAAAGAAAAAAGATGTCTACTGGTATTTCTCTCATACCTTCGAATTCTTTGCTAAGACTTGACATGTTTCTGTTTGTATAAAGACATTTTATAACTGTGTGTTAGGATACTTTTTCTAATCCTCTAAAGGCTTTTTCAAATAATCCTTACTTCTGTGTCTTGGTATCTGTTGATCATCTTTTTCCATGTGATGGCCACTGAGTTGCCCGAGATTCTTCATATATTGACTCCTTTTAGATGGTATACTATTCAAACACCATGAGAATAGATAATTTTCATGTTGGCAAAATTCAGGTTGAAGGTATAATGCCCTGTGGGAATGTTTATTATGCCAATATTAATTGCAATCTCAAAGCCTTTGCTTCTTTTTTTCTACTTTCCTGTCAGCAACATCAATGGTGATGTATCTGTTGCTTCAAGTGTCATTCTGAGTATGTTGATTGCTGCTGGATCCAATCATAGATAACTGAAGAGGTCACAGTTAGTTTCATGAGTCCACTTTCATGAGTTACTATCATGAATCTTGTTTGATAATTTCTATTTCCCTGGCCTTTACCTACGTGGAACCTTCAGCTAGTAAGCTAGGGTTTTAGTTTTCTTATCTCCCTGCAAGATTTGTACTAGGGTAAGGCAAATGATACAGATTTCTCATGTATGAAATTTAGGAATACATCAATATATTTAAAGATCAAGATGAGTAACACTTTAATGTGATATGTGAAAATCATGTTCCTGTCTAAACTGATGAATGAAAAAAATATTATAATTGTTAACTTATGGTTTCCTGCTATGACTTCCTTTTTCCACTCTTTTTTTTTTTTGAAAAATTATGAGAGTGAGGCTCTTTCTTAAGTGTTTCATATTTCCTAACATTGATCATATTACTGTTCTTATGTATGAACAGTAAATCATACATCTTTATGAAGATCATTGTTTTAAGTAAAGTAGGTCTAGCTTAGTGCCACTACATCCTTATTTATCTTCAGACCGACTAAAAGAAAGACTGAGAACCATGTTCTAATGCATGTTCTAATATTTGGAGAAGTTTGTGCTTCTTGCTTCCAGGTCTACGACTGTTTTGCTTATTGAACATGACTGGTTTTAGGCAGGAGATTATAACAGTGTAGAATGTATAGAAATATTGCTTAAGATTTTTATATTATTGAAGACTAAGGTTTGTATATGAAAACTGTCTAATGCAGTGGATCTAAACTTTCCTCTTTAAGATAGTTCCTCTGTTTGTGGTGAACCTCGGCCATAAAATTATTTCATTGCTATGTAATAACTATAATTTTGTTACTGTTATAAATCATAATATAAATATTTGATATGCGGAATATCTGATATGTGACCCCGTCAAAGAGTCAGTTGACCCAAAAGGGGTTGTGACCCACAGGTTGAAAACCCTTAGTTTAATGCTTTAAAATCAAGAATATTTTAGCTGTATCCACTCTCATAAAAATATTACCTATATTTTGATTCAACAAATGCTTTCTATATAATTCTTATATAAAAGCCTAAAATATTCATAACTTCTTTTCCACCTTATCGCTTCCTTTGTCTTCAGCCTGCCATTATTGCTTTACCTTATTTTCATCCTTAAAAAACAAAACAAAAGAAACAAAAAAAAAAAAAACCCCACCAACTCTGCTCTTTCTTTTCCCTGTCACTTTGCTAGACACTATAGGTGATATGAAAAGTAGACAAGACAAAGACAGTACAGCTCAGAGTACTAGGATTTACTTGAGGAATTAGTCATAATCACATGGAAGAATTAAAATGATCTTAGAATAGTATGTATTAGGATATTTAAATATCTCAAATGCTGGAATCTTCTAGATTATGTTGACTTATTTATAATTAGTCAATGAGTCTCAGACTGCTCCATTCTGCATGAGATTTAATTATTCTAGTAAAACAACTTATACCCTTGTTCAATGTTTGTTTATATGTGTGCATTAAAATTTTTCTTATTTAAATTCTTATGGTATGTGTGCTTTAAATACGCCAAACTAAGCTGTTCCTTTAGCACGTTATGTATGCTTTAATCCTCTATAGAATAATTTCTACTTCAAATGGCTGTTATATGCTCAATGATAATTACTGATTATTTCATATATTTTGAGACATGGCTCAGGCATTCAGATCACTTTCCAAAGCTTTCCTGTGAAGCTTATGCATTGTCTTGTGGCTTCATCTCAAATGACAATCCTGAACCTCAGGTATGCAGACCCAGACAGCTTCTGTCTGCTCTCACTAATTAGTGAGAAAGAGCTGACATATATCTACCTGGGGATTACCAGTCTCCCAAGCATACTTGCTGGCTTCCCTAGTCACTATGCTTGGGGATTATCTTCCCGTCATATCATTCAGGAGTCAGGTGAGGAATCCATAATGCTAACCTATGTCATGATTGACTTGAAATGCTCCAGGGATACCTAGAGGCAGATGTGCAAGAAAGGGATAATGAGCATAAGACAGCCCCAGGGAATTAACTCAGTATACCAGGAGGTGTCTCCTTCCCCAGATACATAGGGCTTCCCAGAGACACAATTAACTTAAGGGGTATTATGGAGAAGTTGAGCTATACACAGGAATTATGTTCCCCGATTACTAAGTGAGAGGGTCAAGGGCGTTCTGCCATGTATGTACAAATCTGAGAAGATTTGTAACTAGTGAGACCCTTTTTGCCTTTTTCTTGAAAATCTATGGCTTGTGATTTGTTAGAAGTAATTATTTTATTTAAAAGAAAATTTTGTTTATGTCAAAATTTGAGCATAATTGTAATAAAATGCCTTTACATTTTCAGAACCTGGACTGGCTTTTCAATCTGTATGAAGAGAATGGACTGTTATTTAGCATCAGTCCTAACTCCTTCCTCCCAATATAGGTTATGGACAACTTAGTTTTCAGGGACCACATATCCATTTTAATAAGTTGAGAATAAAAGTCCCTGCTGCCTAGTGGCTTGTCACAGTTATCAACAGGATCTGAGAGTCTGAGGCCTCAGGTGTCAAAGGAGGGTTACATGTAAGCATCTGGATCCTATCAACCAGAAACATATGCTCCCAGCTGCAGAGGATATCTCAGGAGGAAAAACAATTCTCAGAAAATTCATCTTTGTTCTTTCTTTATCTACATGTAGCTTCTATTGGTCTTACTAGGGAGCCCAGAGATTCATTAATTTCACATTTATCTAACAGCTGAACATTTCCTCAGCTTCACTGGGTAGTATATGCTGTCAAGCAGTCTTATCACCAACATCACCAACCGCTAAGCTCATATGTTAGTCATTCATTTAATAAATCTTGAGTTAATAGCATTTTATGTGTCACATTCTAGACATTGAATTATGAAATGTCTGCTCTTTATACTCAACACATTCTGAATCCTTTAGATGAAGAATGTTGTAAAATCAACGATTTTAATCTGGTAAGAAATGCATCATGACAGAGGCATAATTCAATGATGACAATATAAATAAAAGACCAAAATTAGAGGGCAAGAAGCAAGGTCATTCAGGTAGAGAAACACATGTGCAAGGAAATAGAAATTTATGAGTGCCGGGGACATGTTCACCTCATAAACTGTAAATGGGCAAGGCAGAGAAAGTGACAGAAAATTCAGCTCAAGACAGATAATTCAGTCAGATGACATACTAGAGAATATAATTTGTTATTGGACTATAAAGCAAAATTAACCATTATGAGCAACAGATTAGAATACAGGTAAATTTACAAAAAAGGGATTTAAAAAATCTATGTGGAGTTTTTAGAAGTTTTTAGGAAGACTATTGTTCTCTAAGGAACAGTGACGTGAAAGGAAATAGATGAAGACTAACAAAGGGCTTTGATAAAGTCTGCTTTGTTTGTTTGTTTGTTTGTTATTTATTTGGAAAAAAGTTAAGCAAGTTGGCACAAACAAAGATTTGATAAAGCTGGTACTGAGCAAAGATGTATCAAATAACTTAAAATTAATAGCTGTTTTATCTTTTTCACATTCAAGTACACTCAATTTTCCAACTTGTGTATCTTGGCAGGTATCCTGGGATCAGTGTTATGCCCTCACCAATTTAGTATGCTGAAGTCTTAATTTCTACTACTTTAGGATATAACCATATTGGGAATAAGATTTTTAAAGTGGCAATTTAGTTAAAATGAGATTAGAATTTGTCCTAATCTAATGTGATGTGTGTACAGGCACAAAACATTGTGGTTTGTATAGGGAGTATTCCTCCAAGACTCAACCCACAAAGGCTGGTTCTCAATTGGTGGCAGTATTTTGGAAGTTTCTGAAAACCTTGAGAGGTGGATCTAACGGGAATAAATGGTCATTTAGGGTACATCTTAAGACAGCATGTCTCTTAGCTTTCCTTCCCTTCTATTCCCTTCCTCCTTCCCCTTTCCCTCCTTTCTTTTCTCTCTCCCTCTCTCAATGCCCTTCCTTTGTTCCTTCCTTCCTTCCCTCCCTCCTTTCTTCCTTCTTCTCTGCTTTCTGGCTACAACCGAGTGAGCAACGTTATCATGATGCTTTCAGTAGACTAGTGGAATCTTTCCTACCACAAAACTTTGAATTCCTGAGCCCAAACAAATCTTCCCTCCTTTAATGCTGTTCATTTAGGTATTTTATCACAGCAATTAAAGTCTGAATAAAACACAGACGTACACAGAGGGAATAAAATATGGAGATGCAGGGAGAAGTCTTGAAGGGGAGGAGCTATACAGTCTGCTGGTACTTTGTTCTGAATTCCAGCGTGTAAAACTATGAGCAAATAAATTTCTGCTGCTTCAGTCCCACAGTGTATGATACTTTGAGTAAAGAAATCTAGAAAAGATTTTGGAATATCTCTTTTGGGTCTTTCTTAATATCCAGCAATTACCTAAGAATCTTTGAGGTTTAGTCAGTCCACAATAACCAGGGTAATCCAGACCACAAAAGAACTTAAGGATCATATCTGATCATGAACACATGAATCTTTTTACTGCCTTGTTTGTTTCTATACATTGCAGTGAAGTTGAGGACTGAATCTGCACTACTAGATGATTCTTTCTCAATTGTAGTAAAGACAATTCCTGGACCAAGTTCCACCTCCATCAGCATTCTCTTCATTTGAAGATGCTTATGTTTGAGGTTACAAAGTCATAGCTCTTTAGTTTACATTTTTATTACTATTTAAATATATTTATTACTATTTTTATTATTTATAATTTTATACCTATAAAATTCTATGACCAAAGTCCCTACTAATTATCTTCTCTTATTTCCTACTCTCCCACCAAATCCCCTTTTTCCAAATCTTCTTCCTATTTTCATGTCATTTGTGTGTATGTGTGTGTGTGTGTGTGTGTGTGTGTATGTATGTATGTATGTATCTTACTGAATTAATTAATATTCCTGCATAAGCATTAGTGGAAGGTTACTTGCTTGAGTAAGGACAGTATAGTAGTCACATTTAAGACAATCTTTTTTTATTTTATAACTTTTTATTAGATACTTTTTATATTTTATTATATATTTTATTATATGTATTTTTTATTATAACTTTTTATTATATAACTTTTTGTAAGGCTTATGGTTTTTGCCCCTTCTCATTTTCATTTAGGCTCTGTCCTTGAGCACAGCCTGCAAGTAAGATGCCTCTATCCTCCAGATTCCTTTACTTCAAACAGTTCCTAATCCATAGAGTTTTATAAGACCTATCAACTCGTGAGTACAACTTGGGAAGACAGGAACTAGAAATCTAACCCTCTTCCTATCAGGGTTACTAATACCATGGCACTTTTTTGATTCAACTATTATGCTTATATAGGGTACTCTGTGCTGTTTGATTTATATTTACCCATAGAATATTTTAAGTAAGTCTCAGGAGAATAAATAAATCTGATTTATGGTGCATTGCTCCTCCATCTTAACAATGAAACTACTTTTGAAAATGGCAAGTCTAGCATAAGTTCCATTCGACCTAGTTATGTAAAAGGAGGAATGATGAAATTTTCATGTGAGTCCCTAAATTGCTTCCAACATTATATTAAAAAATACTGTCCATTTCCTCCTGATAATCCCTAAAGGACACAATCTAAAATTTTCCTCAATGTGGTTCCAAATAAAGAAAAAGAATACATAGAGAAAAAAATCATTATTTTTTCCTATCTCAGTTCAAATCTTTTTATTTATTATGTACTTTTTATTAATCTCACCAGGCAAAAATAAGACCATTACCACAATTTTGGAGACAAATTTGAAGGAAGCTTTATTATATACTGGTAAGGAGCATGGATACTAACTAGTCCATACCCATGATTCCAAGAGTATGACACCAAATTACGTTAGTCAGAGGCTTAGAAAGGCAAAATCCACAAGGCCACATACTTCCCACTCTTGTCCAATGAGGGGCAACCATACATCCTAATATATTGCCAGAATCCCTCCTACCCACATATGATCAAATACATCCTGTGCATTTGAGGCAACCAAGCTTGTTTACAAAAGGGGAAAAATGTGCCTTGTTATCTTATATGAACTACAGCACTCAGCATTCCAGGAATTATATGATAAATTGGGCTTACAGGTTAGATTTTTTATTTGTTTTGGTTTTTGTTTGTTTGTTTGTTTGTTTTTATAGATCTCTTAAGCACAGTAATTTAAACTTAAACATAACTTTAGCCAACATACTTTCAAATATGATTTAAGATTATTTCTTTAATTCCCATTGTTTGCTTGTTTGGTTTGTTTGATGGTCAACTCTATAGAATAGGTAGGGATTTACTATTTATCTTAATAGTTACAAAGCAGAGCAGAGTAGCTGCATAAAGCCAGTAAGTAAGTAAGTAAATAAAGTGGACTTTTAGAAAGTATCGCAAATTTCAATGTGGAATGTGTCAAATATGATTGTAACATTTCCCATTGGAAAGACAGCGAGTTAGAGCAAACCTCACAAATTATTTAGGCATGAAATAGTATTTCTGAAATAAATAAACGAAGAGCACAGAATTTCAGATTTGATAGGTAAACACTTGGTGATTTCGTTTGTTTGGTTGAAAGGTCTTAAACTACCAAAAAGGATATTTCTAAGATGTTTAGTTTGGAACATATTAAGTATCATTGCCATTTATGATAAAATATGAAAACAGTAAGTTAAGACTTTCTGGTAGTATGTATTAGAAACTGAGGCTGTGCAGTAAGGATAATTACTATTTAAGGTAAAAAAAAAAATTACATCTTATTCTTATATATAAAAGAAGAGCTAATGAAATAAGAAATAAGCCCAAGTGGGATGATTCTTTGCAAAGAAGTTGTGAATCTGGTGACTCCAGCTCCAACACATTGCTTTTGCCAGGCTGGATTCATCTCTAGAAGTTAGAGAAGAACTCTCATTGGTACAAGGAGTAGGGAGACGAAGAGAGAAGATGATAAATAGATAGATTATAGGAAGATAGATAGATGATAGATAGATAGATAGATAGATAGATAGATAGATAGAAAGAATAAGGCCGTGAAGCCCCAACCAGAAGCTGGATACATCATACTCATAGAGTTTGTCAGAACATAACAAGTGATTTAGAAAGAAATAGAAGTAGAAGACAGGAGCCTGAAAGTTGAGAAATTATCAGTGGTCACCCACGTCATTTCTTGTATCACATACAGGGAATCCTGAGACCTGCACAACAGGCCAAGGAAAAGTCATGGCTATTGTAGAAAATATTTAAAAAGATGGAATGTATGGTTGAAGTACCCATACTACACTCTTGTTCTCTCATCCCGTTGGGTTGGCCAGCAATGGCCAACCTGCTTTCATCTCATGGAGCTTTGATTCAGAGCTCCATGATCTCTCCACCCAGCTCACTAGGTTCCCACTGGTGGGTTGTTACCATGCCAGACCCAAGCTTCAATACCCCTATGGCCTCTGTGGTGCACATCAGGCAAACTCACACTTTGCTGATGTACCTTTCTCTCTGAAACCCAGACAAGCCGCCTTGTGAAGGAAAATGCAACACAAACTTCGTTCAGAAACAATGATAACTCAGTCTCTGGGCACATCAACTAAAAACTAATCATGTAAACCTTATCAAAGTCTGATTCCTCTGGTGGTGAATCCTTCTGGATCCACCATGATACCAGGAGACTCTACTAGCATCTTAACTACTACGTGCTGTCCCCATTCCAAAAGGACCCCCCACTCTCTCCTCCTCTCTTTTCCTCTCCAACCCAGAAGTCTCTTCTCTGCACCCAGTGATTGGCTCCTTTATTCATTAGGGGATTGGCTCACAAGTTACAGGTGTAATTTACTCCTTGTCTGAAGTCCCTCACAGGAGGGCAGAATTAGCAGATTACAAACAGCCCAGGGCTATCCACAACACAAGACTAAGGTTTATTGGTGGATTGGTGGTGTCACACTTATTTAAAACCTCAGTCAAAGTATGTGCTGTGCCTAACTGATGTAACCTGGATACCAAATGTCAAACTTTCCATGTTCTCTATCATGAGAGGATCCATATCTGAAAATGTGAGTACATACTGGAGTAATTGCAGAAACCAAGAAAATAAAAAGGGACAAGTACCCGAGTAGAGTGTTGGGGGAACAATAGAGAGGGGAATTGGAGGACACAAGTGATCTAATATGAAAAATGAGTACAATGGGGAACTCAATTAGGAAGAAGGGAAGGAGATAAATATAGAAGAAGGAGGGAGGGAAGAGAATTAAAAAATAACAGTGTCTGAAAAGGACATAAGGAGTCATAATTACTTAACTAAAAAATGTAATACACATAAGTCTGTATAAATCTGCCTATAAAGTTTAAATGCAAATTTCTCATCCAGTCTGATAATGCTCCTAATAAGAGCCAAAGATTTAAAACGAAAATGGATGGAACTTGAAAATATCATCCTGAGCGAGGTAACACAGTCACAAAAGAATGAACACAGTATGTACTCACTGATAAGTGGTTATCAGCCCCAAAGTTTGGAATACCCAAGAGTCACTTCACAGCAACTGAGGTCCCAGATGGAGGACTTGGAGAAGGGACTGAAGGAGCTGAGGGAGTTTGCAGCCCCATGGAGGGAGCAACAGTGTCAACTGGCCTGACCCCTTAATGCTCCCGGAGACTGGACCACCAACCAAAGAATACACATGGAGGGACCCATGGTGCTGGCCACATATGTGGCAGAGGAGGGTCTTGTTAGCCATCGGGGGGAGGAGAGGCCCTTGGGCTGGAGGGTGTTAGATTCCCCAGTGTAGGAGAATGCCAAGGAGGGAAGAAAAGAGTGGGTGGATGGGTGGGTGAATACCCCCATAGAGGCAGGAGGAAGGGGGAGGGAATAAGGAGGATCCAAAGGGGAGATCTGGAAAGGGGAAAACACTTGAAATGTAAATAAAGTATCAAAAAAAAAAATAGCCAAAGATTATTTGACAAAATTCCCAACATCAGGCATAAAAAGGCTGTAGAGGAATTTTAATCAAGCAACATGGCTGAACTGATAACATCCAAAGACCTAGGTTTGTTTGATCTGGCTGGAATATACACATGCCGTTAGTACATAATAGTCTCAAAGACTATTATGCCTAACATGCCGTTAGTCTCAAAGAATGATGTCTAATTGAGAAACAAAGGGATAAATCAGAGAAAGATTTTGCAGTATAGGATAAGCTCAACTTTCACAAGAACAGCACAGGAAAGAGAAGCTATTTAAGAGGAGCATAGGAAGAGTTCAATCAGTCAGACAGTTCTGTTCAGTCAGTTGGAACCAGTGCAGTGAGTACAGTGTAGTGGAGTTCAGCTTGTTTGTAATTCATGCAGTTCATTGCAAGTCAGCAGAGGAAGTTGAAGTCAGAGAATAAGAAGGAGCCAGATGATTAGAACAAATTGAAAATTAGTTTAAGGCTAAGCAGAACAATTCAGTGAGAAGCCAAGAGAAGCCAGATTGAGTCAATCAGCTTGGAGAGGAATTTAAGCCACAAAAGCTGAGTTGATTTGACCACGGGGAGTTCAGAAAGATCTACAAACCATGAGATTATGAGGCAATAAGCCTACAACATGACAATTACCTCTGCAAAAATAAAAGTTACATTTACAGAAGGCCTCTTTTGAGTTGGTAGTAAGGGCTACCCAAGAGAGTCACAAAGCATTATAGCTTTTTTCTATTGCCCTTGGTTGGTTCCTGGAAATGGTAGGTGAAATTCTATTGCTGAAGATATCATGTACTTCAGACACAGAGCCCAGAGGACCCTAAGCTACAAATGACCTAAATGATTCTTTCATGAGGACTAACCTTCATGGTACCAGAAGACACTATTCAGGCTTCCAAAAGAGGAAAGCAACCTATCCAACTATCCTATCTATTGTTTAGATTAAAACAATTTACAAAGCATTCCTGTACTTAAGGCTCTGCAGAAGAGGATGGGAAGACTGTAAGAGCCAAACCATCAGGAAGTTTGCTTTGAGACTGTGTTTCCTAGCAAAGTCAGAAGCTATATACACAAAATTTAAATGGCATGACTGCTTAAACTTGTGCTGAACAAGAACAAAAACAGTAAATATTCCAAAGTGCATAAGAGAAAGACTACAATACCTCAACTCTACACAAAGAACTAAAAGGAAAGAAAGCTGAGAGTAGGAGAAACAGTCTTTTCCAGGAAAGAGCAAACAGATAGTTTAATCAGTTCCTAAATTCAAATTTGCCAGACAGCAAAGAGGTTTTTATGGGAGGGATTGGGGTGTAAAAAGGAAAGAGAAAATATTAAAAATAAAAGAAACAGGAAAACATTTTTGATATCTAAAATATGATAATAGGGGGAGCTGATCCTATACAACAGGGCTCCATACTCAAATAGCGCCAGGAGAGAGCTAGCCTCCCAGGAGTGTGGACAAGCCTGGACAAGCCTGGGAGTGGAGGTAAGACCAGCACTTCTGCTCAAAAGGACCCTCTCAGAACCCTCAGGACAAAGAGACCAAGGAGCAGCCTGGAACAGGAGCTTTCTGGTTTTCATCTGTGGCCGGTTTCCTAAGCCTGTGCCACAAGGCTCCATAGCCAAATTGTGCAGGGAGAGAGCTGGTCTCCCAGGAGTGATGGTACTCTTTCAAGCACAGGCAAGACCAACACTTTTGTTCAAATCCCTGGCCCAAGAGGGACCCTCCCAGAGCCATCAGGACACAGGAACCAAGGAACAGCTGGGGACAAGATCCTTCTGGTTTCTCTCTGCACCCCAGAGCTGACCCTGTACCACAGCTCTCGAAACCCAAATTCCTCTCAGAGAGAGCTGCTCTCCCAGAAGTACTGGCACAGAAGCTTACAGGAGAGAAAAGTCACAGTCAGAGAGAGCAAGACCAGCTAACAACAGAGATTACCAGATGGAGAAAGGCAAGGGTAAGAACATAAGCAAGAGAAACCAAGGCTACTTAGCATCACAGAACCCAGTTCTCCCACCACAGCAAGCCCTGGATACCTCAACACACAGGAAAAGCAAGACACAGATTTAAAATCCCATCTCATGATAACGATAGAGGACTTTAAGAAGGACATAAATAACTCCTGTATAGAAATACAAGAGAATACAGGTAAACAGGTAGAAGCCCTTAAGGAGAAAACACAAAAATCCTTTAAAGAATTACAGGAAAACACAATGAAACAGGCAAAGGAAACTAATAAAACCATCCAGGGTCTAAAAGTAGAAATAGAAACAATAAACAAATAACAAAGGGGTCAACCCTGGAGATAGAAAACCAAGGAAAGAGATTAGGAGTCATAAATGCAAGCAGGACCAACAGAATACAAGAGATAGAAGATAGAAGAGAGAATCTCAGGTGCAGAAGATACCATAGAAACATTGACACAACAGTCAAAGAAAATGCAAAATGCAAAAAGCTCCTAACCCAAAACATCCAGGAAATCTAGGACACAATGAGAAGACAGAACCTGAGGATAATAGGTATAGAAGAGAGTGAAGATTCCCAACTTAAAGGAACAATAAATATCTTCAACAAAATTATAGAAGAAAACTTCTGTAACCTAAAGAAAGTGATGAACATAAACATTCAAGAAGCAAACAGAACTCCAAATGGGTTAAACCAGAAAAGAAATTCCTCTCATCACATAATAGTCAAAGCACCAAATGCACAAAACAAGGAAAGAATATTAAAAGCAGTAAGGGACAAAGATCAAGTAAAATATAAAGACATACCTATCAGAATTACACCAGACTTCTTACCAGAGACTGTGAAAGATAGAAGATCCTGGGAAGATCTCATACAGACCCTAAGAGAACACAAATGCCAGCTGAGGCTGCTATACCCCGCAAAACTCTCAATTCTCAGAGACAAAGAAACCAAGATATTCCATGACAAAACCAAATTTACACACTATCCTTCCAAAAATCCAGTCCTACAAAGGATAATAGATGGAAAACACCAACACAAGGAGGGAAACTACACCCTAGAAAAAACAAAAAAGTAAATTTCTTTCAACAAACCCAAAAGACGAAAGCTACACAAACATAAAAATAACATTGAAACTAACAAGAAGCAGCAATCACTATTCCTTAATATCTCTTAACATCAGTGGACTCAATTTCCCAATAAAAACATGTAGACTAAGAGACTGGATACATAAACAGGATCCAGCATTTTGCTGACTACAGGAATCACACCTCAGTGTCAAAGACAAAAACTACCTCAGAATAAATAGCTGGAAAACAATTCTCCAAGCAAATGGTCCCAAGAAACAAGCTGGAGTAGCCAGTCTAATAGTGAATAAAATGAACTTTCAACCAAAAGTCATCAAAAAAGATAAAAAAGGACACTTCATCCTTATCAAAGGAAAAATCTACCAAGAAGAACTCTCAGTTCTGAACACCTATGATTCAAATGCAAGGGCATCCACATTCATAAAAGAAACTTTACTAAAGTAAAAAGCACACATTGCACCTCACACAATAATAGTGGGAGACTTCAACACCCTATATCAATGGACAGATCTTAGAAACACAAACTAAACGGAGACACAGTGAAACTAACAGAAATTATAGACCAAATGGATTTAACAGATAACTATAGAACATTTCATCCTAAATAAAAAGAATATACTTTCTTCTCAACATCTCATGGTACCTTCTCCAAAACTAACCATATAATCAATCACAAAACAAACCTCAACATGTATAAGAAGATTGAAATAATCTCATGCCTCCTATCAGATCCCTGTGGTTTAAGGCTGGCCTTCAATAGCAGCAAAAACAACAGAAAGCCCACATACACATGGAAGCTGAACAACTCTCTACTCAATGACAAATTGGTCAAGGAAGAATTAAAGAAAAAATTAAAGACTTTCTAGAATTTAATTAAAGTGAAGGTACAACATACCCAGACTTATTAGACATGATGATAGCAGTGCTAAGAGAAAAACTCATAGCTCTAGGTGCCTCCAAAAAGAAACTGTAGAGGACATACACTAGCAGCTTAACAGCACATCTGAATGCTCTGGAAAAAAAAAAAAAAAAAAAGCTAGTAGATGGCAGGAAATAATCAAACCCAGGGCTGAAATCAACCAAGTAGAAACAAAAAGAAATATACAAAGTATCAACTAAACAAGGCTCTGGTTCTTTAAGAAAATCGACAAGATAGATAAACCCTCAGTCAGACTAACCAGAGGGTACAGAGATAGTATCCAAATTAACAAAATCAGAAATGAAAAGGGAGACATAACAACAGATTCTGAGGAAATTAAAAAAAAAAAACCATCAGATCCTACTACAAAAGCCTATACTCAACAAAATTGGAAAATCTGGATGAAATGGACAAGTTTCTAGACAGATACCAAATTTAAATCAGGATCAGATAAACCATCTAAACAGCCCTATAACCCCAAAAGAAATAGAAATAGAAGCACTCATTAAACGTCTCCCAACCCCCCCCCCCCCAAAAAAAAAATCTTGGGAACAGAATGGTTTAGTGCAGAATTCTATTAGACCATCAAAGAAGACCTAATACCAATACTGTTCAATCAATTCCACAAAATAGAAAGGGAAAGAATACTACCAAATGAAGCCACAGTTACACTGATACCAAAACCTCACAAAGACACAACAAAGAAAGAGAACTTCAGACCAATATCCCTTGTGAATATTGATGCTAAAATACTCAAGAAAATTCTTCCAAACCAAATCTAAGAACACATCAAACCAATCATTCACAATGATCAAGTAGGCATCATCCCAGGGGTGAAGGAATGGTTGAATACTCAGAAATGCATCAAAGTAATCTACTACATAAACAAACTCAAGAAAAAAAAGAAAACACATGATCATTTCGTTAGATGTGGAGAAAACATTTGACAAAATTCAACATCCCTTTATGATAAAAGTCTTGGAAAGATCAGGAATTCAAGGCCCATACCTAAACATAGTAAAAGCAATATACAGCAAACCAGTAGCCAACATCAAACTAAATGGAGAGAAACTTGAAGCAATCCCACTAAAATCAGGGACTAGACAAGGCTGCCCCCTCTCTCCCTATCTATTCAATATAGTACTTGAAGTTCTAGATAGAACAATTAGACAACAAAAGGAGGTCAAAGGGATAAAAATTAGAAAGGAAGAAATCAAAATATCACTATTTGCAGATATACTTAAGTGACCCCCAAAACTCTACCAGAGAACTGCTATAGCTGATAAACAACTTCAGCAAATGGCCGGATATCAAAATAACTCAAACAAATCAATAGTCTTCCTATACTCAAAGGATAAACAAGTATGAAAGACATGGAAAGAACACCCTTCACAATAGTCACAAACAATATAAAGTATCTTGGTGTGACTCTAACCAAACAAGTGAAAGATCTGTATGACAAGAACTTCAAGTCTCTGAAGAAAGAAACTGAAGAAGACTTCAGAAGATGGAAACTTCTCCCATGCTCATGGATTGGCAGGATTAATATAGTAAAAATGGCCAATATTCCAAAAGCAATATACAGATTCAATGTAATCCCCATCCAAATTCCAACTCAATTCTTCATAGAGTTAGAAAGAGAAATTCTCAAATCCTTTTGGAATAACAAAAATACAGGATAATAAAAAATATTCTTAACAATAAAAGAACTTGTTGGGGAATCAGCATCCCAAATTCAAACTGTACTACAGAGCAATGGTGATAAAAACTGCATGATATTGGGTATAGTGACAGGCAGGTAGATTAATGAAATCAAATTGAAGACCCAGAAATGAATCCACACACCTAAGGTCCCTTGATCTTTGACCAAAAAGCTAATATCATTCAGTGGATAAAAGACAGCATTTTCAACAAACGATGCTGGTTCAAATGGCAGTCAACATGTAGAAGAACACAAATTGATCCATTCCTATCTTCCTGTATCATGCTTAAGTCCAGGTGGAGCAAGGACCTCCACACCAAACCAGATACACTGAATCTAATAGAAGAGAGAGTGGGGATAACTCTGGAACACATGGGCACAGGGGAAACATTCCTGAACAAACACCAATGGTTTATGCTCTAAGATCAAGAATTGACAAATGGGACTGCATAAAATTGCAAAGTTTCTATAAGGCAAAGCACACTGTTAATAAAACAAAACAACACCCAACAGATTGGGAAAAGATCTTTACCAATCTTACATCCGATAGAGGGCTAATATTCAATATATACAAAGAATTCAGGAAGTTAGACTCCAGAGAACCAATATCCCTACTAAAAAATGTGGAACAGAGCTAAACACAGAATTCTCAACTGAGGAAATTCGAAGGGCTGAGAAGCACCTAAAGAAATGTTCAACATCCTTAGTCATCAGGGAAATGCAAATCAAAACAACCCTGAGTTTCCACCTTACACCAGTCAGCATGGCTAAGATCAAAAACTTAAGTGACAGCAGATGCTGGCGAGGATGTAGAGAATGAGGAACACTTCTCCCTTGCTGGTAGGATTGCAATCTGATATAACTACTCTGGAAATCAGTTTAGCAGATCCTCAGAAAATTGGACAAAGTACTACCTGAGGACCCAGCTATATCACTCTGGGCATATACCCAGCAGACACTCCAACATGTAATAAGGACACATGCTCCAATATATTCATAGCAACAATATTTATCATAGCCAGAAGCTGGAAACAACCTAGATGTCCCTCAACAGAGAAATGGATATAGAAAATGTGCTACATTTACACAATGGAATACTACTCAGCTATTAAAAGCAATGACTTCATGAAATTAGCAGACAAATGGGTGGAACTTGAAAATATCATCCCGAGTGAGGTAACTCAGTCACAAAAGTACAAACATGGTATATACTCAGTGATAAGTAGATATTAGCCCAAATGTCCGGAATACCCAAGATTCAATTCACAGACCATATGAAGCCTAAGAAGAATGAAGACCAAAATTTGGATGCATCAGTGTTTCTTAGAAGGGTGAACAAAATACAGGAGGAAATATGGAGACAAAGTGTGGAGCAGAGACTTAAGGAAAGAGCATCCAGAGACTGCCCTACTTGTAGATACATCCCATATATAGCCACCAAACCTGGATGTTCTTGTGGATGCTGGAAAGTACTGGCTGATGGAAGCATGAGAAGCTGTCTCTGGAGAGGCTCAGGCAGAGCCTGACAAATACAGAGGCAGATACTCACAGCCAACCATTGGAGTGAGTGTGAGGTCCTGGATGGAGGAGTTGGAGAAGGGACTGAAGGAGCTGAGGGGGTTTGCAGTCCCATGGAGGGAGCAACAGTGTCAACTGTCCAGACCTACTGGAGTTCCCGGAGACTGGACCATCAACCAAAGAATACACATGGAGGGACCTATAGTGCTGGCCACATATGTGGCAGAGGATAGCCTTGTTGGACATCAGTGGGAGGAGAGGCCCTTTGGCCTGATCATGTTAGGTGCCCCAATGTAAGGGAATGCTGGGGAGAGAAGTTGGGAATGGGTGGGTGGGTGGGGGAGCACCCTCATAGAGCAGGGCTGGGGGAGTGGGATATTGGCTTTCCAAAGGGGAGACCTGGAAAAGAGGAAAACATTTGAAATGTAAATAAAGTAAATATCGAAAAAAAAAAAAAAAAGAAAAGAAAAAGAATTTTAAAAAAATACAAAATATGTAGAAAGATCATCAAAACACTAAAGACATATTTGCAGGCAGTACTCAGACAAGAGCCTGCTGGAAACTGGTCTTTGGATGCAGAAATCCCTCCTACCCAAAATAAAACAAGGATTTTACTTTGATTTACCTTCCTTAGAAGTGGCCCATTTTAAATGAGTTTTTGAAGTAGAAGAAAGTTTAAAAGTGGGTAGCTAACTTCCTGAAGCATGATGCTGCAGCACAAAGCCATGGCTGTGCTATTTTCCTTGCTTCCTTCAGGTTTACTTTGAGTTTTCCTGTATCTATCTCCTTGTCTGAAAGAAAATATTTTTTATACTAAGAAAGGGTTGGTAGAGCACTATAGCCACAGTGCACACACAGAAACTATCCACAAAGGTATGTGCGCCCCCGTGTGGCTTCTTCAGTAATGGAGGAGACATGACCATGAACTCAGCCATACTCATTAGACATGAAAATGAATCTCTAGCTGAGCACTAACAGTTATGGTCCAACCTGTGTTCTCATACAAGCGTACTAATAAGAATGCGTCTCCAGGCAATGTTAGCAAAGGTACTTTACAGCAGATCACCAGCTGAATCCATTGTGTCCCCCCACCCTCGTTAATTCTTTAAGCAAATGTCTCACTCTTTTTTTTAATTGAATGCAAGATATTACTGTGACCCTATTGAAACAGGATGACTAGTTTCAACATTACACATGATACAATTCATTTTAGCTGATGTAGGCAGTAAGAGTGCACAGTCAGAAACAATGGTCTTTAACATCTCTGTTTATGCATTTTTCACTGATGTCTGGTTAAACAACAAAAGTTAGGAAGGCAACACAAGAATGTACTTTATGACATTGATACATTATGTTAGCTGACAAACAGGGGGGAAGAATTTAGTTTCCCTTAAAAGCCTAAACATGCAGAGAAGTCTGAAGCTTTTTTGCTGTAGTGTTATGGAGGGGGTCAGATGAAGGCCCTATGGCAAAGCTAATATGTGCAGTCTCACAGCAGAAAATAAAAGTCTCACACAAAGTTAATGTTGTAGCCAGATTTTGTAGCTGACAAACATTGTAAAGAAATGCAAGCTAGTGTATGCAACTCCATGTTTGGATTTTAAGGCTCATTTGTTATTAATTTCTAATTTGATTTGTCATTTTTTTCAATTTCTGCATTCCCTGAGTACCATGTCTCTAGTACTTTCTTCAGGTTTTTAAATTTGTCTGTCTTCATTCCCACAGAAACTGTTCTTCAGTTCTCATTGCTCAGTGTAATAATATTTCCAGTGCTACCCTGAAGTTAGCCCTCTCTTGTTCTGCTTTAATAAGGGCAGAGGAGTTCTGAATCATCTCTTCCTACCTGCACCTTAGTTGAAATGCACAGAAAAGGACATATGCCAACAGTGGCATTGCCATGGTAGCAATGGAGTGACATGGTTCTCTCCCCTGGAACAGAGCCAGAAGGGCATGGGCCTCCATGAGTGTTGACAGTTGCTGTGGGTCAAATGATTGTTTGTATAATAGTGTACATATTTGCACATTCGGCTTTCAAGGAGTGTCCTCTCTGCCAAGGTTAATGACTCCATGATAATCAGAGACAGCATGAGTTCAGGAAGAAAGAGTGTATCAAAGTCTCAGCAAAACAGTAGAATGATGAGATCTTCAGGACAGCCGTTAAGGCTTTGAGAAAGAACACTGAAAACATGAGTTCAGAAACATATAATTTCTCTGCTATGCAAAACATAAGGATGCAATATGAATTTTATAAGGAGCTTCATAGATCTAAAGAAACAGAGGCAGCTGCACTATGAACCAGCTTGTCAGAAAGATACTAAGGAAGAACATAAAGAGATTTAGAGAATGTGATCCCCAGGTAAGATTACACTCCAGTAAGTTCTTTTTTTGTTTATGCTTACAAAAGCAGATTGATTCCTAAGTTCAAGGTCAGCCTGGGACAGATGGACTTTAGATCCAGGGCCAGACCTGGTAGGAATGTTAATTTTAGGGCAGGGTTCCACCCAGCTATCTTATTGTGTTTGTGTTTGTTGTCTCTAAGAATCACTGGGCTGGGGTAGTGGAATATTGATTCCTGGGATAAACAAAAGGAAACCTAGGGTAATGACTGAGTTGAGATGTAAATAAAGACTGGGCTTTTGGTATGCAAGAGATGAACTATCTAGAGAGTTTTTAGAATTGAAAAAAAAAATGCTGTCTCACACAGAGAGCTGTCTGGAGCTCTCCAGTGAAAACAGTACATAGAGAGAGCAGTCTGGAAAACTGTCTCAAGTGACATAGGCCATCAGTTTGTAACCAACAATTTGACCTCAAGTCATTTGTTTCACTCTGGAATCCCTCACTAAGCCAAAGCTGGTCCTTGACAGACCAACAAGAAGATTGAGAAAGGATCCTCACTGAACCACGCAGTTTATGAATTCAGCTATGACTCAGTCTCAGGCAGAAGTCAGGTAAGAATAGTACAAGAATTTGAGGATGACTATCACCATCCGCAGAGCCCACTCCAACCAAAGTTTACTGTTAGGAGGATAATGGAGGATACTCTGGAATTAGTCCTGACTTCCAATTCCAACACCTCTGACCTGCCTGAATTGGAAATGAATCAGAAACTCAATTTCTAGTATTAAATTACTGATAGCTGTATTATCATATTGCTGTATGGTAAAATGAATAACAGACGTTTGTTTACATTTTTGCAATTTGAGGATATTTATGTAATTATGAATGTTGTAAGGTAGGTGACTGAGGCCAGACATAAGTCAGTTTGCATCCTAAGTTTATAAACTTAGTGATTACATGCCTCTGTGGATCTTTTCTCATCTCCTTGACTCTTGCTTTCCACATCTGTTTGTGTGTGTCCATTTGTGGTCTGTGGACTTGTGTATGCATCTAAAATCCTTAATGTATCCTCTGCAGCTTTTATCATCCCCACATTTGTGACACTGGAAATCAATATGGAAAGAAGATATTGTCTCTAGTGCTCCATGTGTCTTCTTTCTCCTACTTAATAACAAAGCAACAAAAGCAACTATTCATACCACTTTTAAGATGATTTTTTTTACTATTTCTTTTGCTGTAACTCTAGTATTATTTGTGTAGGAATAAGTGTAGGACATTGTCATAGGCACTTTTCCTATATTACTAATTTTTATCTCTATAAGTCTAATTTCAAACAATATTTTATTGTATAGATTAAAAAAATAACACCCCTATGCCAGCCCGTGGTTCCTGCAGGCCAAGAATAATATATAAAGCCCTCAGATAAAACTGTAAGCTTCTTCAGGGTGGGACTTCCTGGAGAACAGAATGAGCTCTCTGCAGCTCTCTTCGTTTCTGATCAGCCTCCTCACATGCTGGTGTGTCCCTCATTGACTGATTTCAGTGTCTCATCATAACACCTCTGTTCTTAGTCCTGCATTTCAGCCATTTAGATAAACCTCCTAATTTCCAGGTTTTGAATTAGGAATAACACAGCTCTTTCCAGACTGTCCTTCATTTTACGTTGTGTCTTTTTTTTTTTTCTTAGTTTAGGCCACTTTAAATGCTGAAGCACAATAGAAATAAAAATGTAGTCATACATCTTCATCCTTCAATGTTATTTGTGGAAACTAAAACAACACGTGCTTTTGTTCTGTTGCACATCTTCTTGCTCTATATCACATAACCTAAAGAGCCAAATAAATAAATAAATAAATAAAAATAAAAAATACTTTTCTTATCCCTGCTTTAGTCAGATAAACACAGACAGGCAACAACAAAGCTCTTATTTCTTAGCCCACATTTTCTATCACTGTTTCTAATTGATATTTTTCTAAGGTTTCTAAGATTAGATAGCAAGTTAAGGTTTTCTTCTGATTTATTTTTGGTAGTAAATGAAAGCTTATTACCTATCGGTTTTTTGAGGTAAAAGAACTGAAAACACATCAGTAGCCTTGTATAAACGGCTTTGGGATAGCAGGCACTTTATTTTAACAAAGGGAAAATGAAGGTCATGCATGCTTTGGAATATATGTATTTGGGGAGTTCATGCAGGACCATTTTTTTTTTTTTCGTGATGTGAACTCATGTGGACTTAGTCCTTTGAAGTTATTTTAAAGTTGTATATATGAAATATTCCCTGTGGAATTAAAAGAGACCAGGTTCTTTCAATAGCTTAGCGGAATTTTTATCAAATAAGAAATACCCACAAAAGTGCTGAGGAAGAATGGGAAATAAAATGGAGAAGTCTGACTAAATATAACTGAGAAATAATCTTCTTACATCTGTACAAAGAGCTTACATAGCTGTCATGTCTGGCTCATTTTAATGTTTGTGACAGAAACCATCTACAAAGCAAAGGCACAGGCTACTTTGGTGGTGTTCAGGAATGTGCAAATCCTTCTTTATTCCAGTCTTCCCACAGAATACATGCACACATACACATATACACTCACACACTCAGACATACATTCATTCACTTACTCACAAATACCTGCTTCTGTACATGCTAGCTGTCTCTTCTTGAAAACCTTTGAACAGAAATTATATCATGCACACCCATCATCTTTAGTTTCCCCCACCTTCTGATTTCTTGTAATCTGTGTTCCTTAATGCAAATATTGAAAATTGCTTCATCAGAGAGCTCATTTAAGGATCTGAAACACACAGAAGTCTCTTTTGTTCATCTGTATTTGTTGAGAAATGTGGCTTCTCAACCTCCTCAATGCTCCAACTCTTTAATACAGTGACCCTCCCAAACCATAAAATTATTTTCATTGCTACTTCATAATAATAATTTTACTACTGTTAAAAACTGTAATGCAAATACCTCATATACAGGATATCTGATATGTGATACCTATGAAAGTGTCATTTGATTCCCAAAGGAGTCACAACCCACAAGTTGGTAACCACTGTCCTAGGGGATCATTGACCTTACAAATCAGGAAATCACCATATAAAGAATTCTATTTGTCTATGCAGTACCACTTCATGATAAGATGGGAAATCTAATGGGGCCCAGGAAGGGGAAGTGACTGGACTTCAGTTAAGCCCTGAATTTTCTCAGCATGCAGAGACTGGACAACAAATTTTACAACTAACTTTCTTAATACAAACCAATATCCCAATTTTCCTACACCTCCCCCAAAAGGAAAAAAAAAAACACCCCCCCAAATGGCAGGATGTAATTTTAAGAAAGTGATGCCCCCATTCCCAAGAGGTAGGGTGAATTGGTTTTTTGGCTGTTCAGTGGATGATTGATGTTTGTCATCATTTAAGGCAGGGTGGTTACAAGTTTTTATGATCGTGGACAGAGAGGATACAAAGTATAGGAGTTTAGACTCAGGGATTTCTCTCTTTCTTTTCTTTTCTTTTGTTTCCTCTATCCTTTCTATCCTATCTAGTGTTAGGGAGAAAAAGGAGAAGAAGTGATGAATAAAAAAAGGAGGGACATAGGAATAATAGGATAAAATAGTACATTATTGAATCTACCTTTAGACCAAAGAACATTAGCGAGACAAATAGTTTGACATTGATATGGTCTTTGTATATTGATACAGATTTTGGACTATATTTTTGCTAAAACATACTATGTATATATGTTTCAACTCTTATTTAAGCTATTGTATCTATGTAATATGAAGTTCTAGTCCTTGAAAGCTGCTATTGCAAACTGTTTAGGATAATTAAAAAATGCAAGTTAGTAGTAAGACAATAAAACGCATGGTCATGTTAGATACTAGTCTAATTAATTACAGTAAAATATTTTCAAAGTTTAGCAGATAATAAATAGCAAGAGACAGATAATGCTTGCCTATTCAAATATACTATAGATAGTCTTCATAAACCTCAGAAATCCACAGAAAATGGCACTTAAGGATGAATTTTTAACAACATGCTTTTTTGACAATGAGATAGGCCTGCTTCTAGCAGCCCCTCCATTCTCCTTCAAAGAAGATGATGAGCACTGAAAAAATTTCCTTATCCAGTTTGCTCAGCACTGGGTAAGAAGCTGATCTTGCTACAACTGTTGACAGTATGTTCTCCAAACTGGACAGATAAAACTTGATTATCAAGCTTTGTCAAGACAGGGTAAGCAGTCATTCATATTTCCTGCTTGACAGAAAAGCCTGTCAGATACTCTGGGCCAGAAGGCCAAAAATGATGCTCCAACAACACAGACAAACTGGGTGGAGGTGTTCCAGGCAGCCAGCCCCTCTGTCATTTCTATAGTTTTGGAAGTTGCTTGCTCTATACTTCCTGCATCCTCAGGTAATATTTATAAATCTTTCAGGTCACTGACAGTGTTGAAGATTAGATAATTATAGTTTTATATTTGATCTCACATTATTTAGGATTTAGGAAAATGTTTTAAGACCTAAGAAGATGTTTTTAGGTTGGTAATACAAGTTATGATAGAAATTGATTTAGGTACAGGACTCTGAATGCATCAAAATAGGATAGATAGCAGAATACTTTATCCAAGTTTGCCAAATACTAGTTTACTGGACGCTATGAATATAACTTACTTGATAGTTTTCATAATTACTATTATTGTTTATAGTTTATTATTGAAGATAAAGAGCCTTTTTTTTTATGGTTTATTGAGGCAGGGTTTCTCTGTGTAGTCCTGGCTGTCCTGGAACTCACTCTGTAGACCAGGCTGGCCTCAAACTCAGAAATCTGCCTGCCTCTGCTTCCCGAGTGCTGGGATTAAAAGGGGAAAATGTACTGAGAATCTCTAATTTAATGTGTAGAAGCATCACATGTAAACAAAATCCTGATTGGTCAATGAGCTAAAGCAGGAAATAGAAAGTGGGAGAGAGAGGCTCTAGGATAAAGTCTGGTGTGGGGAGGGTTTCACTCCAAACGCTGAGGAGACAGACACATGAAACTGAGAAGAGGTAATCAGCCATGTAGCAATTAAAGAATTCAATAAATGGGTTAGTTAATTTATGAGCTAGTTGGGGAATAGCCAAAGCTTATGGCCTACACATGTATTCATATATAATTAAGTTACTTTATTTTGGGAATTGGGGTGTAGATTAAAAATTTCATGGTTACAATAAATGCAAACCTTTAAACCTGTCTTCAACAAGTTACGTTTCTTTGGTACAAGTTTCCTCATTTACTGACCCCAAATGATTATACTCTGTAGTTGTACAATTTTAGAGTAAAATGACACAAAGTGTTAAAAGGTGATTGATAAAAAAGGATTGATGAATCCTCAATAAGGATTTATGAGGCCAAGGAGATGGCTCACTAGGTAAAGTGCTTGCCAAAGGACAGAATAAGAACACAATCAACACGAGCCTGGACAATATGGCACCACCAAAACCTAGCTATCTTTCTACAACAAGCCCTGGATAACATAGCTGAAGTACCAGAAGATAACATTAAATCCAATTTTATAAAGATAATAGAGGCTTTAAGGCAAAAATTAATAAATACCTTTAGAACTACATGAAAATGCATTCAAACATGTGAAGGAAGTGGATGAAACTGTCCAGGACATGAAAATAAAAATAGAAGAAATAAAGAAAACACAAACTGAGGTAATCTTGAGGTGGAAAAACCTAGAAAAGAGAACAGGAAATATAGATACAAGCTTCATTAACAGAATACACATGATAGAAAAGAGAATTGCAGGCATAGAAGATACAATAGAAGAAATTGATACATCTGTCAGAGAAAATGCAAAATCTAAAAGGTTCATGTCACAAAACATCCAGAAATTTTGGGACACTGTGAAAAGACCAAACCTAAGATTAATAGGAATAGAAAAAGGAAAACACATCCATCTCAAAGACAAAGCAAATATCTTCAACACAATCATAGAAGAAAATTGAAAGTCACAAGGGAGAAAGGCCAAGTAACATTTAATAGCAGACCTATGAAAATTACATCTCACTTCTCAACAGAGACTCTAAAAGCCAGATGAGCCTGAGTCTTGCACACCCTATGAGACTGCAAATATCAACCTTAGACTACTATACCTAGCAAAACCTTCCATCACCATCAATGAAAAAACAAGATATTCCATGACAAAACCAATTTAAAACAATATCTTTCAACTAATCCAGCTCTACGGAAGATAATAGAAGGAAAATTCCAACTCAGTAAGACTACATCAAAAAAAAACCTCACAAGAAATAAATAACTTCACAACAGTAAAATCAAACAGAAGAGACTCACACATACACACACACAACAACAACAACAACAACACCTCCATCAAAATATAGGCATTAACAATATTGGTCACTATATGTCTCACCATCAATGTACTCAATT
>JADRCH010000148.1:4118541-4133541 GCA_019843965.1 Rhynchomys soricoides | reverse complement strand
ACTCATGTGTTTGAAAGCTTTGTCTGTAGGGAGTGACAAGATTATAAACTATTTTACATTGTATTTCAATAAGTAAATAGACCACAATGTTCTGAATGCCTGTCCATTCATCTACAGCCATTTACCAATAAAGCATATCTAATTTTTAAAAAAAGAATTATCTTTGTTATGGGGCTGGAGTAAGGGGAGGGTGGAGGGGGAGGGAATAGGGAGTTTGTGGAGGGGGAAATTGGGAAGGGAGTAACATTTGAAATGTGAAAAATAAAAATAACCAATAAAAATATCATATCAACTAATTATCTTTGTCAAAGACCAAGTGTTCATAAGTATGTGGTTTTATTTCTGCATCTTCAATTCTATTCCACTGATCAACTTGTCTGTCTCTGTACCAATACCATGCAGTTTTTATTATTGTTGTTCTGTAGTACAGCTTGAGGTCAGGGAGGCTGATTCCCCCAGAAGTTCTTTTATTGTTAAGAACTGTTTTCACTATCCTGAGTTTTTTGTTTTTCCATATGAAATTGAGAATTGCTCTTTCATGTCTTTAAAGAATTGTGTTGGAATTTTGATGGGGATTACATAGAATCTGTAGATTGCTTTTGGTAGAATGGTCATTTTTACTATGCTAATTCTACCAATCCATGAGCATGGGAGATCTCTCAATTTTCTGAAGTCTTCTTTGATTTATTTCTTGAGAGACTTATAGTTCTCATCATACAAATTTTTCACTTGTTTGGTTAGAGTTACCCCAATATATTTTATATTATTTGTGACTATTGTGCAGGGTGTTGTTTCTCAGTCCGTTTATCATTTGTATAAAGGAAGGCTACTGATTTGTTTAAGTTAATTTTATATCCAGACACTTTGCTGAAGTAGTTTATCAGCTATAAAAGTTATCTGGTGGAAATTTTAGGGTTGCTTATATATACTATCGTATCATCTTCAAATAGTGATAGCTTGACTTCTTGCTTGCCAATTTGTATCGCCTTGATCTCCTTTTGTTATCTTATTGCTCTAGCTAGAACATCAAATGTTATATTGAGTAGATATGGGGAGAGGGGGCAGCCTTATCTTGTCCCTGATTTTAGTGGGATTGCTTCAAGTATCTCTCCATTTAATTTGATATTGTTTGTTAGTTTTCTGTATAATGCTTTTACTAAGTTTGGGTATGAGCCTTGAAAACCTGATCTTTCCAATACTTTTAACATGAAGGGGTGTTGTATTTTGTCAAATGCTTTTTCAGCACCTAATGAGATGATCATGTGATTTTTTTCTTTGTTTTTGTTTACATAGTGGATTATGGTATCCCCACCATGTCACAGGGGCATTTGTTCCAATATGTTCAGATAGACCTTATTTGTGATAGCCAGAAGCTGGAAACAACCCAGATGTCCCGAAACAAAAGAATGGTTACAGAAAATGTGGTTTGTTTACACAATAGAATACTATTGAGCTATTAAGAATGAGGACATCATGAGTTTTGAAGGCAAATAGATGGAACTAGAAAATATCATCCTGAGTGAGGTAATTCAGACCCAAAAGACATGCATAGTATGTACTCACTAATAAGTGGATATTAGCCAAAAAAGTACAGAATACCCAGGATACAACCCACAGAACTAAAGAAGGTTAACAAGCCGAAGGACCCAAGTGAGGATGCCTCAATTCCACTTGGGAGGGAGAAGAAAGCAATCATGGGGGATAAAGGGAGGAAGGGATATGGGTGGGAGAGGGGACAGTGAGAGAAAAAGGGGAACATGATCAGGTAATGAATGTCAGAGACAATCAGTATTGAAGCCCTGAGTGCCAGCAGAAAGAACGGAAACAGACAACCTCAGGAGGTAGGAGGTGGGGGACCCTCTAGAATGTACCAGAGACCTGGAAGGTGAGAGATGCTCAGGACACAGATGGAGGGGCCTTAGATGAAATGCCCAATATTGGGGAAAGGGAAATTGCAGAGGGCCACCTCCAGTAGAAAGACAGGGCATCAATTGCAGAGATGAGGTTGCCATCTCACAGTCAAAAACTCTGACCCAGGATTGTCCCTGTCAAAAAGAATAGCAGGGACAAAAACGGAGAAGAGACTGAGGGAAAGGAGGTCCTGTGACCCAGCCAAAATTGTGATCCAGCTCAAGGGGAGGCTCCAAGGCGTGACATTATTACTGATGCTATGGTCTGCTTACAGACAGGAGCCTAGCATGGAGGCCCTCTGAGAGCCCCAGCAAACAGCTGAAAGAGCCAAATGTAGATACACCTAACCAATGGACAGAAGCCGGGGACCTCTGTGGTTGAATTAGGTAAAGTCTAGAAAAAGCTGAGGAGGAGGGCAACCCCATCGGAACACCAGCAGTCTCAAGCAGCCTGGACCCCTGAAATCTCTCACACACTGAACCACCAACCAGGTAGCATACACTAGCTAATATGAGGCCTCGGACACATATACAGCAGAAGACTGCCTGGTCAGGCCTCAGTGAGAGAAGAAGCACCTAACCCTCAAGAGACTTAAGGCTGCAGAGATAGGGGAAGTCTGATGGGGTGGTAGTTGGGTGGGAACATCCTCTTGGAGACAGAGAAGGAGGAATGGGATGAGGAACTATTGGCAGGTGGACCAGGAGGGAGATAATGACTGGACTGTAAAAATAGATTAATAATAATAATAATAATAATAATAATAATAATAATAATATGAAATCAGAATTATCTTAGCTTTTATTGCATGAAAACATCTCTGATTTAGCCACATCGTTGACAAAATTTACTTCTAAATAGACTTTTGGTCTCCTTTTGTGTCATGGGCACTGGTAAGTTGACCATGCCTTAGGAAATAGTCTGACACTCTTATGCATATGGGAAGCACTTTCTGGATCCAAAGATTACTGGAAACAATAAAAACAGAACCTGAAGTTGGCATGGAAATGGGTGGGGCCATTAGGGGAATTTGAAGGGAGGTAGTGGGGATTGTGTATGAACAAAATACATTGACTAAGTAACACGGTAGTTTTTAAAAAATAAAAACCTATTACTAAAAATAAAAGAGGTTAGTGTAAGTGAAAAAACAAATCTGTTAAAATAATCTCTGCTTTGATGAAAATGTCTTGTTTTAAAAAAAAATCAACAAATAGACATTAATAACACAGTGTATTTCTCAAAACTGTACTCAGAGAATGCTACCGACATATAATCTAGTTTCAGAGGAAAGGTAATGCCCAGGCCTCCTGGCAAGTACCACGACATATGGGATACCTTTTCACTGATGGCTTTCAGAAAGAATCAACCCTATGAGACCTTGGGGCTGGACTCTAGATCCTGGATTTATAAGACAGCTGACTTCTCCTATCTGAAGCATCTCAGTTTGTGAAGATTTATTTTGGCAGCTCTAGGAAACTATAACTTTTCAATACAACAAGGTTTCCTTCCCTTTTCAGGACATCTATATGATCTATATGTTCATTCCTTGTCTTCTAATCATTATTGTTTATGATGAAAGGGCAGTCATGATTTTCACAATACTTTCTCTACTGTAAGATGCCTTTTGTCCTTTCTGGGCTCCTAAGATTTTCCTTCTATAGTTAGTGTTCCTCTGACATCCCACAGTGTTCCATGAATTTGTGTTATTAAGCATTTTCAGGGCTTATTAGATCAGTAGGTTTATTTATTACTAGGTTAGGGAATTACCCAGCTTATATTTCTTCAAAAGTTTTGCTAAGCTATTCAGTCTCCTGTTTCTGCTGCTCCTCCCAATATGGCACAATGGTTTGTGTGCCTCAGAGATTTTTTTGTTTGTTAGTTTTTGTTTTTCATTTAAAAAATATATTTGCATTCTTCAGAATGAATAGTTTCTATTCATGTAATTCTTTCTGACTCTTCATTTGCCAGTATCTAATGCATTTTTAAGCCCATTCTCTAAATTCTTTCTTTCAAAGTTATGGCTTTCATTTCAAAAGTTTCCATTTTTTTTAAACACATTCCTGATTTTCATCTCAATTCTCCTTCTGTTCTTTCATTATAGTTTCTCAATGTCTTCAAGTATATTTACAAAAGCTTGTTTTAAATTAGTCTTTGTCGCCGGGCAGTGGTGGCACATGCCTTTAATCCCAGCACTTGGGAGGCAGAGACAGGTAGATTTCTGAGTTCGAGGCCAGCCTGGTCTACAGAGTGAGTTCCAGGACAGCCAGGACTATACAGAGAAACTCTGTCTCAAAAAACAAAAACAAAAACATTAGTCTTTGTTAATTCTAGTAATGAACCTGCATGCATATAATATACTTATACTTATTTGCCTTTATGAACCCTGTTCTCATAGATGTTTGTTTATTCCCCTAGGAGGAATGCTTCTGTCCGCCCAGGAAATGCTGTGGGAAAGATGGTTCCTTCTCTTAGCTTAGTTCAGTCAAGGATATTGTGACAGCACCCATTTGACTTAGAAACTTTCTGCCCCTGAGAAGATCAGGTGATAGTAATAAGAATTATTTCTATTTTTCATTGCTTCTTTGTCCCAATTTGACCACCAAGCTATCTTGAAATAAAAACCTCAGAGAAGTCCAGTAAAAGATTCTTAAATATTATTACCATGGTTCTATTGAACGACAAATAGACTTTAATCCCTTTGGATCCATCACAGATGGGCTGTGATAGAAATCATCTTGGCATGTTTTTCTTACTTATGAATATCATTTTCCGTGTTTATTGACTGTCATATTCAATATTTTATTTTGAACATTGTTGATGCATTTCAGTGATCTTGAATTATGTTATCTGCAAAACTCTTTTGGAACACAGTTAAATAACTGCATACTTTATTGATCAGATAATGCACTCTGCACTCATTTGTTTTGTTTGTGAGGCTGTGTTTACATTTAGTCCCATATTATAGTCAATAAATTAGGAGGCAGTTCTCAGTTTTAATGTAGATGATCCTTGCATTTTAGACTGGTTTGTTGTTCTTATCTACCTCATCCTTGACTGACTCATCATATGTATACAGTTCTTACTCTGCAACCATTTCTCTATTCTGGACCTCAAAGGTTCTTACTTCTAAGTGCATGGCCCACCTTAGGTTCTTACTCCTTACAAGAGTCTCCCATCTTTAATACTGTCTTGGGACTTCTGAATCCCCTCCTTTCTATTGGTAACTCCTATTATAGGTGTCCTCAAATCCTAGCTATTTCAAAAGATTTTGTTTTTGATATTGTTCATCAAAAGGCATATTATGCTCTTCTTTACCTCTACCATCAGCACCATTCACAGATGTGTGCTTCATGACCCAAGGCATGGAAAACAACAAGCCCTTTTATATTTCTCTCATTTTAAAGATCATGTGACTAGGTTATATATGGTCTGAAAAGAAACCATTTTGTGTGTTTTGACCACATTAGTTGTTAACATCATATTGGTAACTCCGCAGAGGAGGATAAAAATCCACTTTGTTTTCTCTGGTAATTATTGTAATTGCTGGCTTGTTAGTGGCTAATATCTATTGTCTTATTTCTCTAGATTTATGAATTATTTGTTTACATTTTTCTCTTCTGGTTATTTCTTTTCTTGCTTTTTCCATTTTCATGAATTAATTTGGCCAGCGACTCATGGTAAGGGGCCACCTCTATTCTATCACCAAAAATCATAAAGCAAATTTCTTTACAAAAGTGCAAATTGTTCAAATAAATAACTCACCAGAAGATTCTCACTGTGAGAACGGACTACTGATTGCGGAATATCCAGATATCAGCAGGTTCAAGAATACTTTGTACAATGGTTAGTTATCTCATAAAAGATCTTCTGAAATCTGTTAGTGTAAAGGAATTATGTTCCTATCTTACCAAAGTCACTTTACTTTAGGTCTCTGTTTCTGAGTGTAGCCTTTATCATACTTGAACTGCTTAGATATACCTTTTTGCCATCTCTACTATTACGCTTCAAGTCGCAGCTGATGGTAAAAATCAGATCTTGTTAAAACTCTACTAAGAGCAAATTATCTTTGACAAATATAGAGAAGGAGTGCTCATCTTCCTATGAAGACTAAGAGAGGAAGTTTAGGGTTAAGGTTTGTTATAAATATTTTTGACTGATATCTATGTGTTCAGCTCCACCTCCTCTACTCAGAAATTATTCTATTCATATTTCTGATCTTTATTGTAGCTTTGAGATATAATTCACTTTTCTGAGATGGAAACTTTCAGTTTTCTCTTTGTTGACATTTCAAACTATTCTATCTGCATTTATTCATCATCATGATGTGTTTAGTTAATGTAGATTCTTATATCATTAAATAGCTGTGTTTTTAGTTAGGAACAAAGAGATCATAATAGTGTTTTGCAAGCAGTACAACCAAGAACTATTTTTGAATAAAGTAAAAAATAGACAGAGGCAGAGATGGAGCGTGCACTCCATTGGAGATCTTTAAGATTGTCTCTGAGCTCACTTTTTCAACAACATCATTTCAATATCCTTTGTCCTTTGCACTAAGCCTGTGAAACATCAGTCTTACTCTAATATATCTTGCCCTCACCATATGTTTATAGAACTGCTCCAAGAAGAGACCATTATCTTCTGAAAACCTTAAACAAATGAACCACATTTTATATCACCACATCATACAGGCCAAAGTGGGAGCAGCATGGCCAGGAATATATAAGCAGGTCTGACAAGAACTGAAGTCATTTACCATATAAGGTCAGAATTACACATCAGTCCAGAGTGCTTTCAATGTACAAACATATTTTGGAGAACCCTGACATTGCGCCTCAGGAAGACACAATTTTCAGGGCTCTCCTGTTTTTCTCAACTAAGTTTTAACAAAATGAACCCATCTGGAGACACCCTTGAAGCAATGTTCTTCCTGCTTCATTACAGCTGCATCAGTACATCAGCATTCTGGGACTGCCCTGCCTGCCTCTCTTTTCTCTGCCAGTGCATCTTATACCCAATTAAATTCACTGTAGCTCAGCTCTGAGGCCAGTCATTGCTCCCTCATTGCTTTTCAATAGCTTGAGATCTAGTCAGCTGAGAACCAAACTGATAATCAGGCAGGAATTATCACTAGAGTGAGAAAGTAGGGAAGAAGTGGGGGCAACAGTGGGGGCAACCTTACTAGTATGTGGCTCTAGGTATACAATGAGCCTTTTTAGAACCAACCTGAGAGCAACCACAGGGTTGCCATTCAAGGGTAATCTGCTGTGTCTCAAATATTAGGACTCAAGAGTGACATTAAGCTGTTTCTCAGCAACTCATTCTGTCCCTCAGTATCTTGTGTCATCATTCTTTACATATTTATTTCAGCAACCTAAAGAAAAAAGAACAATCTAGGTCCAAACATAGGGAACTCCTTTGGAATATCCAAACTTGGCCATTAGCTTTGGAGTCTTTACTCTTTCAACCTTCAGTGTGACTGCATTTGACAAATCTGCTTTAATTATAAATATATCCCATATAATAATCTGATAGTCTAAGGCTCCTCTTTAAATCAATTTCCTACATAGACCAATTGGACAATGTCAGAGGTAGAAAAATGCTGAGGATCATCAGGTCTACAAATGTTCTTTTATAGACTTATATTTTATTGGTTATTTTACTTATGTACATTTCAAATGTTATCCCAATTCCCAATTTCCCCTGTGCTAACCCGCTATCTATCCTATTCTATGAGGATGCTCCCCACCCACCCGTCTAATCCCTCCTCACCACCCTAGCATTTCCCCACTCTGGGGCAATGAGCTTCCACAGGACCAAGGGCCTCCCCTCCCACTGATACCAGATAAGAGAATCCTCATGTACATATGTAGTGGGAGCCATGGGTCCCTCCATGTTGTACCCTTGGCTGGTGGTTTAGTTCCTGGGAGCTCTGGGAGTCTGGTTAGTCGATATTATTGTTCTTCCTATAAAGTTGCAAACCCCTTCAGCTCCTTCAGTCCTTTGCCTAACATCTCCAGTGGGGTCCTGGTGTTCAGTCCAATGGTTGGCTGTGAGAATTCTCATATGTATTGGTCAGGCTCTGGCACAGCCTTTCAGGGCACAGTTATATAAGGTTCCTGTCAGCAAGCACTTCTTGGCATTCACAATAGTGTCTGGTTTTGGTGTCTGCAGATGGGATGGATCCCTAGGTGGGGGAGTCTCTGGATGGCCTTTCCTTCAGTCTCTGTTCCACTCTTTGTCCCTGCAATTCCTTTAGACAGGAGCAAATCTGGGATAATAATTTTGAGATGTGTGGGTGTCCCCATCCCTCAACCAGGGGTCATGCCTAACCTGTGGATATGGTCTCTACAGATTCTCTCTCCCCTTTGTTGGATATTTCAGCTAATGTCATCCCTGTTGGGTCCTGGGAGCCTCTTGCTTTCCTGGCATCTGGGACTTTCTAGTGGCTACCCCCAGCTCCCCATCCCCCACTGCCACAAAACTCCATTCAATTTTCTGACCCTCTGTACTTCTCCCCTGTCTCTTCCCATACCTGATCCTGTCCCCCTTTTCCCTCCCCCTCCTCTCTTCCTCACACATCCCTCCCTCTACCTCTTGTGATTATTTTGTTCCTCTTCTAAATAGGACTGAAGCATTTACACTTTGGTCTTCCTTCTTTTTGAGCTTCATATGGTCTGTGAGTTGTATTGTGGGTATTCAGAGCTTTCATCCTAACATCCACTTATCCATGAGTACATACCATGTGTGTTCTTTTGTGACTAGTTTACCCTGCTCAGGATGGTATTTTCTAGTTTCATCCTTTTGAATTTCATGAAGTCATGGCCTTTTTTCTTTTTTTAGATATTTTATTTATTTACATTTCAAATGTTATCTTCTTTCCCAGTTTTCCCTCTGCAAACCTCCATCCCATGCCCTCCCCCTGCTTTTATGAGGGTGCTCCCCCACCCACCCACCCACTCCTACCTCACTGCCCTTGTGTTCTCCTACACTGGGGCATCAAGCCTTCACAGGACCAATGGCCTCTCCTCCCATTGATGCCAGATAAGGCCGTTCTCTGCTACATATGCTACTGGACCCACGGGTTCCTCCATGCGCACTCTTTGCTTGATGGGTGGGGAGGGTCTGGTTGGTTGATTTTATTGTTCTTCTTATAGGGTTGCAAACTCCTTCAGCTCCTTCAGTCCTTCCGCTAACATCTCCATTGGGGTCCCAATGCTCACTCTGATGGTTAGCTGTGAGCATCCTCATCAGTATTTGTCAGGCTCTGACAAAGACTTTCAGGAGACAGATTTTTTTTTTTTTTTTTTTTTGGTCAGGCTCCAGTAAGCAAGTATTTCGTGACATCTGCAATCATGTCTGGGTTTGGTGTCTGTATATAGGAGGGATCCCCAGGTGGGACAGTCTCTGGGTACCCTATCTTTCTGTCTATTCTCCATACATTGTCCCCATGTTTCCTTTAGACAGGAGCAATTTTGGGTTAAAATATTTTGAGATGACTGGGTGACCCCATTCACCGACAGGGGTCCTTGCTTAACCTCTGGATATGGTCTCTACAGGTTCTCCCTCTCCTCTGTTTAACATTTCAGCTAAAGGAAACCAACAGATTTGGAAAAGTTCTTTACCAATTCTCCATCCAATAGAGGGTTAATAGGGGTCCTCAAGTAGTATGATGTTCATTTTTCTGAGGGTCTGCCAAACTGATTTCCAGGGTGGTTGTACCAGCTTGCAATCCCACCAGCAATGAAGGAGTGTTCCTCTTTCTACACATCCTTCTCAGTATCTGCTGCCACTTGAGATTTTGATCTTAGCCATTCTGACTGGTGTGAGGTGGAATCTCAGGGTTGTTTTGATTTGCATTTCCCTGATGACTAAGGATGTTGAACATTTCTTTAGGTGCTTCTCAGCCCTTCGAGTTTCCTCAGTTGAGAGTTCTGTTTAGCTCTGTTGCCCATTTTTTGATAGGGTTATTTGAATCTCTGGAGTCTAACTTCTTGAGTTCTTTGTATATATTGAATATTAGCCCTCTTTCAGACATAGGATTGGTAAAGACATTTTCCCAATCTGTTGGTTGCCATTTTGTCCTATTTACAATGTCCTTTGTCTTACAGAAGCTTTGTAATTTCATGAGGTCCATTTGTCGATTCTTGATCTTAGAGCATAAGCCATTGGTGTTGTGTTCAGGAACATTTTCCCTGTGTCCATGTGTTCTAGACTTTTCCCCACTTTCTCTTCTATTAGATTCAGTGCATCTGGTTTTATGTGGAGGTCCTTGATCCACTTGGACTTGAGCTTGTACAGGGAGATAGGAATGGATCAATTCGAATTCTTCTACGTGTAGACCAACAGTTGAACCAGCACCATTTGTTGAAGATGCTGTCTTTTTTCCACTGTATGGTTTTAGCTCCTTTGTCAAAGATCAAGTGACCATAAGTGTGTGGGATCATTTCTGAACCAGCACCATTTGTTGAAGATGCTGTCTTTTTTCCACTGTATGGTTTTAGCTCCTTTGTCAAAGATCAGGTGACCATAAGTGTGTGGGATCATTTCTGGATCTTCACTTCTATTCTACTGATCCACCTGCCTGTCAGTGTACCAATACCATGCAGTTTTTAATCATGACTGCTTCATAGTACAGCTTGAGGTCAGGGAGGCTGATTCCCCCAGAAGTCCTTTTATTATTGAGAATGGTTTTTGCTATCCTGGGTTTTTTGTTTTTCCATATTAATTTGAGAATTGTACTTTCTAAGTCTATGAAGAATTGAGTTGGAATGTTGATGGGGATTGCATTGAATCTGTACATTGCTTTCAGCAGGATGGCCATTTTAAATATATTAATCCTGCTAATCCACAAGCATTGGAGATTTTTCTATCTACTGAAGTCTTCTTTGATTTCTTTCTTCAGTGACTTGAAGTTCTTATAATACAGATCTTTCACTTGTTTAGTTAGTCACACCAAGATACATTATGTTGTTTGTGACAATTGTGAAGGGTGTCATTTCCCTAATTTCTTTCTGAGGCTGTTTATCTTTTGAGTATAGGAAGGCTACTGATTTGCTTGAGTTAATTTTGTATCCCACCAGTTTGCTGAAGTTGTTTATCAGCTGTAGCAGTTCTTTGGTGGAGTTTTTTGAATCACTTTAGTATACCATCATATCATCTGCAAATAGTGATATTTTGATTTCTTCCTTTCCAATTTGTATCCCTTTGACCTCCTTTTGTTGTCTAATTGCTCTAACTAGAAAGTCAAGTACTATATTGAATAGATAGGGAGAGAGAGAGGGCAGCCTCGTCTAGTCCCTGATTTTAGTGGGATTGCTTCAAGTTTCTCTCCATTTAGTTTGATGTTGGATACTGGTTCGCTGTATATTGCTTTTACTATGTTTAGGTATGCTCCTTGAATTCCTGATCTTTCCAAGACTTTTATCATGAAGAGATGTTGAATTTTGTCAAATCCTTTTTCAGCATGTAATGAAATGACCATATGGTTTTTTCTGTTTATTGGTTGTTTTTGAGTTTGTTTATGTAGTGGATTACATTGATGGATTTCCAGGTATTGAACCATCCCTGCATCTCTGGGATGAAGCCTACTTGATCAAGGAGAATGATTGTTTTGATGTCTTCTTGGGTTCGGTTTGCAGGAATTTTATTGAGTAATTTTACGTCAATATTCATAAGGGAAAATGGTCTGAAGTTTTCTTTTATCGCTGGGTCTTTGTGAGGTTTTTGGATCAGTGTAACTGTGGCCTCATAGAATGAATTGGGTAATGTTCCTTCTGTTTTTATTTTGTGGAATAGATTGAAGAGTATTATTATTTGGTTTTCTTGAAGGTCTGATAGAATTCTGCACTGAACTCACCTGGTCCTGGGCTTTTTTGGTTGGGAGACTTTTAATGACTGCTTCTATTTCTTTAGGGGTTATGGGACAGTTTCAATGGTTTATCTGATCCTGACTTAACTTTGGTATTTGGTATATGTCTAGAAACTTGTCTATTTCGTCCAGATTTTCCAATTTTGTTGAGTATAGGCTTTTGTATTAGTATCTGATGATTTTTTGAATTTCCTCAGAATCCCTTGTTATATCCCTTGTTTCATTTCTAATTTTGTTAATTAGGATACTGTCTCTGTGCCCTCTGTTTAGTCTGGCTAAGGGTTTATCTATCTTGTTGATTTTCTCAAAGAACCAGCTCCTGGTTTTGTTGATTCTTTGTATAGTTCTTTTTGTTTCTACTTGGTTGATCTCAGCCCTTAATTTGATTGTTTCCTGCCATCTACTCCTTTTGAGTGTATTAGCTTCTTTTTGTTCTAGAGCTTTCAGGTGTGCTGTTAAGCTGCTAGTATATGCTCTCTCCAGTTTCTTTTTGGAGTCATTCAGAGCTATGAGTTTTCCTCTTAACACTGCTTTCATTGTGTCCCATAGGTTTGGGTATGTTGTACTTTCATTTTCATTAAATTCTAGGAAGTCTTTAATATCTTTCTTTATTTCTTTCTTGATCAATTTATCATTGAGTAGAACATTGTTCAGCTTCCAGTGATGTAGATAGATTTTGTAGTTATAACATATGGTTCTATAACCCAGTGTAGTTGAGGTGTATAAAACATTCATATAAAATCTAAAACATCAGAAATAAATCCTAATCATAATTTCTAGAGTATACCTGAATGTCAGCCATTCAGAAAGCTAAAACAGGAAGCACACCAATTTGAGGCCAGCCTGGACAACTAAGTAAGACTATCTCAAAAAATGTTTTTAAAGGTACTGTATACGTCTTTTTTTTTTTTTAAATAAGCTCAGTATAAAACATTCCATATTGAATATTTTCAATAAAGACAGAATTCATTAGGACCTGGATTCAAGTGAGGCAATTTTTGGTTTTCATATTAGTTGGATATTGAATACTGCCTTTGATTAAATATTGGTATTTGTATATATATATTTTGATTCATAAATCCTTCTCATTTATGCATTTGACATTTCTAAATACTTTTTCTTTTATTTTTTCTGAGTTATGCTTCCTGCTTATTATCCCTTAGTTACATCTCTACTCCTGACTCTCAAACTTCTTTGTATAACAATCTACTTTGCCTGTCACTTCATGGATCTTTTCATTTTAAACTTCTTGATTCAGCCTTTACTGGTCTGGAAACTTTCATCCTTCTTATTGCTTCTAGAGCTAATTGTTTATTTGAGTCTTACTTATGCAGCTCTCCATATGCATTGTAACTTGCTTGTTGAGCTCTCTCTCTCTCTTTCTCTCTCTCTCTCTCTCTCTCTCTCTCTCTCTCTCTCTCTGCAGTTCCTGGCTATCTCTGCTTCTCTGGTCACAGCAACTTGGGAGCTGGAACTCATGCTTTCAGGAAGTGTCACCACAGAAAGAAAATTGAATTGCCCTTCTGAAAGAAGAACTTTCTTATAGGATAATGCTAAGCAATAAAATTTGTTAATAATACAGAAAACTGACAAAAAGTAAAATGTTCATTAGACATTTTACTTTCAATATAAAAGTCATATTCTACTTTAATTAATGTAATTCTCTAGTACAGGTCTGAATATGATTAGCTGAAGTATACCTCCAGACTCCAGGATCTACAGGCTGCATTACATTGATGATGTTTTTTGATATTCTACGATCTTAATTATTGAAATAAAACTTTAATTATAAATATGGGAGAGACTTTAGATTATCATTTTTGTTTAGTGTGTTACACCTCACCCTTTATTTCTGGCACTATTCAAATACTTTAAGCACATTTAAAATAACAGCCTACTTTGAAGTTTTTTGTGATTAATTTTGTTAAAAATTTCTCATAGGAATTAAGGGTTCCTTAGTATTTGGCAGTTTCTCAATAAATTCTCTCTCTCTCTCTCTCTCTCTCTCTCTCTCTCTCTCTCTGTACAAGTATGCTAAAGAATAATGATGGTTATGTAAAATGAGAAAATTTTAGTATAATTGCTACCATTAATGATTAGAACATGGCCTTTCCATAGCAATTTTTTAATTGCTACTATCAATATGATTAGAATTAGCTTTTTGTCTACCTCATTATCCCCCAAGGATTTATGCCAAAACATATAGCAAAAATCAAAAAGACATCAAACAATTTGCTCTAAGCATTTTCTCAAATATCAATGAAACAAGACCAGGTTTCTAGGATGACAAAACAAAGTACAAAGTGTAAGATTAATAGTGAGTGCTTTCCTGACATTCATTAAGCTGTATGATTGGTTGCTTTAATGAAGGCTAAATAATAGAGGATCAAACAAAGGAATGTATCCAGATATCTTTATGCTCATAGATATCATGACTCTCCTTCATTTGTTCTTTGTGTGGTTCAGATATCTTAAGTGATGATTTTTAGACAATTCAGTTCCTTGTCACTACTACTTACATTGTCATGTAAGACAACTACATACTCATCCATACTACTTGCTCCAGTTGATTATTTTTCTTAGTCAGATTTTCTTAGTTTAAACAGTGATATATTGAATGAAACTATGGAACAAGTTGATTATCTTCTCTTGTTCTATCCTGTGGATAAACAGAGCTAAAATTGTCTTTATTGTCATGCTAGAATCTGGCTTACCACCTTGATTCCTACATTATACTCTACTGAAAAGAAGAACAGAAATGTTCATAGAACAGGGTTCACTCCCCATTTGAGCTCATCTCAAAACACAAACCATGCAGTGTTTTTATTATACCTGTTCATGTTGTCTTTGTCCAAACTTCATCACTCCCACCCTAGAAACAAAGGAAACTAGAAATGGTAGTTCCTAGGTGAAGTAAAGTTGGGTTTTTTTGTTTTGGTTTTGTTTTTTGTTTGTCTTTATTTTTATGTATTGAAACACTATGACAAAAAGCAACTTGGGGAAGAAAGGGTTTATTTGGCCTATATTTCTACATTGTAGTTCATCACTGAAGGAACTGAAGCCAGAACAGGAACTCAAACAGGGCAGGAACATGAAGGCAGGAGCAGATGTAGACACCATGGATGGGTGCTGCTTACTTGATTGCTCCCCATGTCTTGCTCCTTCTGATTGTTTTAGAACCCAGGTCCACCAGCCTCAGTATAGCACCACAATAAGGTCCTGGG
>JADRCH010000148.1:4074280-4118531 GCA_019843965.1 Rhynchomys soricoides | reverse complement strand
TTGAGAAAATTACCTACTGACTTGTCTATGGAAGCATTTTCTCAATTGAGGCTCCCATCTCTCTAATGACTCTAGCTTGTGTCAAGTTGACAAAAAATGAATCAGTACAATACGTAACTCGAGAGTTCTAGTGCCACATTATTTTTCTTTTTGTTGTGGCAAAATATCTAACAGGAAGTAACTTGGGGGAGGAAAGATTTGTTTTGGCTTATAATTTGTGAACAGGAACATCATAGTGGGCAAGGGATGGCAGTGGTAATATGAGGCTGCTTCTTCATATCCAGGTATTTATTAACTACTGCATTTGGTTTATTTTCTCCTTCCCTTCATTTTAATGTTCAGTCTCAGACTTCAACCCCTTGCCAAATCACAACCTGTTAACATTCTAAGTATTTTTGATTCATGCTAAAATGAAGAGAGATGTGCATGTGTATCTATCTATTGGCTGTTGCCAACAATGTATTCTACACTCTTATTTGGGTACATGCAATGGATAAAATCAAGAAGGATTTAGAGCTGTATTTATAATATGAAAGGAAAATTTGAAATATTCAACAGAAAAAATGTAACCAATATCAACTTTGGGAACTATACAGACATAGTCATTACCATACTTATTTATTGTTTTTAGTTCTAAGCAGTTGGAAGAAAAAGATGAATTAAAGCTAACGTTAGGAAAAATGTTAACTCTGTAACAAGAAAACTGTCTTTGAAGGCTTAGATTTCTCTGTAGCTACTAAGAAACCATGGGGTCCTCTCTCTACTTGCCCCTTGCTACCTGAGGCAGGAGGAAAAACTGTCCCCAAGGTCATAAGAGCAGAAGAACAGGCCCTGTCTCTCATAGGCTGCAGAACTCTGGAGAGTAGGCTGTGCAGCTTACCTGGGCAGCAGAGTAGTGTTGACCATGGTGGCTGGGTTACAGGTGAGCCAGCCCCAAGGGCATGAGCATGGGAAAGCTGGTCCTGCTCCTCATTGCTTTGATGTAAATGGGTGAAGGTGAGATGCCCTCTGTCCCTCTTATCCATTGCTACCTGAAGCAGTTAGGAGAGCTGCTCCTGCCCCTCACCAGCTGTAGCACTTGAGAGAATTCGTCTTGAAATTTGCCTGGGAAGCACAGTGGAGCTGACCCTGGTAGCATGAGTATAGAAAGCTAGACATTGCTTTGAGAGCAGGAGAGATGACCATGCCTCTTTTCAGCTGCAGCCTTGGGTGAGCTATGCTGGGCAGTGCTGTAGAGCTTGCCCTGGTGGTATTTGTGCAGAAGAGCCAGTGGATTGACCAACTCCACTACCTTCCAGGCCCAGATCTGGGGCTTTGAGTTAGCCCACCATATCTACCCTATCTATGATCTGCTGGAACACATGAAATGGCCAATCCTGTAGCTCCAAACCTGAAGGATGTCTATGAAAACAATGACATCAGAAGGAAGGCCTGATGAAGATCCAGTATTGATATTACAGCAGAAACCAGAGGCCTTGCACCAGATCAATGACTCATTGCAATGAACACTTGTAAGTAAAGATGTGTAGACAAAAGGGTACACTATGTAACACAGTGTGACCTACTACTATAGCTTCCATGAAAAGATTGTTGTTGTTGTTGTTGTTGTTGTTGTTGTTTTTAGTCTACCTAATTTTAATTTTTTGTGGGGGTTGTTGCAAGGAAAGATAAAATGGGATGGGAAGATGAGTGGGATTGAAGTGCATGATGTGTAATTCACAAAGACTCAATAAAATTCTAGATTCCTTTAACTTTTCCTAGTTTGAAAATATATATTTAGAAAAATATGGACTATACAATTAATAACTAGAAAGGACAATCTGACATTCATACTTGAGTCAAGATATTTGCAGTATCAGAAACTCCTGTGAGGTTCTACTTTATATATTTATCAACTTCCCAGAATGCCATCATCCTAAATTATAACTTTATTGTCAGTGTTTCTACTTATAAACAGTGTTAGTTAGCTTTATGTGATTATCAAAGTCTGTGTGCTTGTGAGTCAAATCTCAAAGTGACAGAAAAGTAGCCAGGTGGTATAAGTATGAACTTTTTCACATACTTAAGCTAGATTCCCAATTTTAGTGTTTTTCTATGTTTTATATTATGTCTTAATATCTGCATATGGATATATGACATGCATGTACATGTAAGTATGTGTGCATCTGTTTGCTGAGCTATTGAAATAAATGTGAAACCTTGAAAAAATAAAGAAACCTTGGGGCAAGAAGGGTTATCTATTCAGTAAGAGGGGTGCTTGGTCTGCTAGTATAATGTGCTGCGGGGCTGAGCAGTTAACATCATATATTCAGAAAAAACATGATAATTTCTATAGAAAAAGGGAAGAAACACCAAAGAACTAACTTTATTGTTTCTTAGTTTCCAATAATGTGTATCATTTCTTTGTAGAAAGCTTCTGTGAGACAAGGAGGGCATCAAAAAGATTCCCTAATAAAGCTCCTATCTCCTGACCAAAACATCATAAGAAAAGAAAATTAATTTCAAGACCCTCACCATCTCACCCAACTTTTTGTTCCTGTAGTACATTAAAACCACTTTTTTTTTTGATAAATGCCAAATAGTATCATCTGCTCCTTTGGACATGCAGGTTTGCTGCCTTTAAAACTGCTTTTTCTTCACTGTCATAAAGATGTTTTCAAAATCTACTAGTAATTATTTGTATACCATCTTGGTATTACTCATGAATACAGTAGATTTTGACCAAGATGGTTTTGAAATTAGTTCCCTATCCCCCATTACCCCATGAGAAAACAAATTAAAAATCTCACCACATTACTTAGTTAATTCCAAGACCATTGCTGCCCACTACAATCTAAGAAGTTATTTTGTTCAGTAGAGTCAATCATTGGTTCTTCTGATATTATAGTAATAGAAAGACAAGATCAAATTGCCTCTCATTTAGTTTCAAATGTTTCTAAAAATAGGATAGAAAATAAAGGTCAAGACATCAATCTATTTGTAGGGGAAAGTCTAGTGACTTTAAAGGTCAAGGGAATTAAATTTAAAATTAAGTTTTCTGGCTTTTGCCATTTTCTGTCCAAGTTCATATCCAGGTTAATCTCAGATAGAGTTAGGATTCTTTCAGCAGTTGAATTCCAGAAGTCTCCCACTAGAAATCTTTGAGTCCTACAGGACCTTAGAAGTTAAATTTTTCTAATTCTTTCAATAAAGTGATTCTATATATTTTATAGAAATTCAAATATGGTACAGAAAATGTGTGATTTATCACACCCAAAAAAGTTTGAAAGTGATCTGATTCTGAACCCCTTGAGAAGTTATTGTAGGTTAAATTATGTTCTTAATATTTCCAAGAATTTCAGTGGAGACTGAGGGAAATCTCTATGAAATAAGGAAATGGAGAAAAGTTTTTATTGTTTCAGCCTAGAGACAATGCTGTTAATCTGGTGACTTGACCAAACTCCTTTACTCCTCTTTTGGGAAACTCAACAGGAGAGGACTAATCTTGACATTATTGACTTGTTATGAAGAAAAAGAAAAGTCACTGGGAAAAGTGTTTTTCTTAAACGAAGCAGCTACTTTTGTAAATTTACTAATGCTATTTTGTGGTACCCCTAACACATAAAGGAGCCAATCTTCTTTTCTTTCTTCTTTTCTTTTTTTTGGGGGGAACATAGCAAACTTTATTGATGGTATTCAAGAGAGTAGGGCTCCCTAGGCCTCTCACATTAGTATGGGGTCCTGGGGTGGGAACTGTGAGGGAGATGATCAGTGTTGGGGCTGAGTTGAGACAAGGACTACTCAGCAACCGAGGGCCTCTCTCTTGCTCTCAGTGTCCTTGTTGGGGTGGGTCAGCCAGGGCCTCTTACTCCTTGGAGGCCGTGTAGGCCATGAGGTCTACTACCCTGTCGCTCTAGCTATATTCACTGTCATACCAGGAAAAGAGCTTTACAAAGTTGTCATTCAGAGTACTGCCAGCCCCAGCATCAAAGATGGAGGAGTGGGAGTTACCGTTGAAGTCGCAGGAGACAACCTGGTC
The DNA here is from genome assembly GCA_019843965.1 of Rhynchomys soricoides. NCBI lineage: Eukaryota > Metazoa > Chordata > Mammalia > Rodentia > Muridae > Rhynchomys > Rhynchomys soricoides. Next base: position 4,114,513 of record JADRCH010000148.1, on the reverse strand, counting down.
CTTAGTATAGCCCAGGATGCCCTTTAGTGAGCCCTTGGATGCCTGCTTCACCACTTCTTGATATCATCATACTTGGCAGGATTCTCCAGATAGGATGTCAGATCAACTATAGATGATAGATGATATTGCTGGTAGAAACACAGAAGGTCATGGCAATGAGTTTCCTGTTCAGCTTTGGGATTACCTTTCCCACAGCCTTGGCAGAATCAGTGGATGCAAGGATGATATTCTGGGCAGGCCCATGGCCATCATGCCACAGCTTTCCAGTGGGGCCATACAATCTTCTGAGTGGGAGTGATGGCATAGATAATGGTCATTAGCCCTTCCATGATGCCAAAGTTGTCATGGATGACTTTGGTCAGGGGGACTAGCAGTTGATGGTGCAGAATGCATTGCTGACAACTTTGAGTGAGTTATCATATTTCTCATAGCTCTTATCCATCACAAACATGGAGTAAATGGCAGAAGGGCAGAGATAATGGCCATTTTGGCCCTACCATTCAGGTGGGCCTTGGCCTTCTCCATGGTGGTGAAGACACTAGTAGAATCCACAACATACTCAGCACTAGCATTACCCCATTTGATGTTAGCTCCTGGAAGATGGTGATGGGCTTTCCATTGAGGACAAGCTTCCAATTCCAAGGCTTGACTGTGCTGTTGAATTTGCCATGGGTAGACTCATACTGGAACGTGTAGATTATGTAGTAGAGGTCAATAGAGGGGTCATTGATAGCAACAATCTCCACTTTGCCAGATGCAGAAGAAAAGGCAACCCTGGTAACCAGGCACCCAATATGGCCAAATCCATTCACACTGACCCTTACCATCATGCCAACAGATTGAGGCTGGCACTGCATGAAAAGATATGGCTGTCTCTGGAACAGGGAGGAGCAGAGAGCCACTAATCTTCTTTTCTGTCTGTCCATTCTCCTTCCATTTCTTCTCCACTATGTGCTCTTTCCTCAGTTCACAGATTGCTATAAACTGCATCAAGCATCACTAACTCAGTTCTTTACCAGGCAAACAATTTCAGACATGATCAAAAATAAACATCGGGCATGAAACTGCTCAGGCCTAAATCCATCCTCTTGGGGATGAGAGAGAGAATCCTCCCTAAGTATGAAAGTTTCCAGTCCTACCAAAGACTAAGTCCAAATCTCCATACTAAGTCCAAAACTTCCATCATTGTGAAGGGTATATTGGGTGCTTTCATAGCTATTGGTTTTAGTTAGCTAGTTTGTTTGTCTTTTCTCATACCTCAGTATTATGATGAATTATAGGTCTAAGGTTCTTAGCTTGTACAACCTTTAGGCCTGAGTCTATCCATGTCCAGAGTTTCGAGAGCCTATAGCTTTTACTGAGGTTGAGTCTTTAAAACCACCACTTTATTAAACCAGCATAATTTCTAACTGAATTTTGAATATTTATTTTATACCCAAAGATAAGTGTAGCTCCTATTCCTTATCAAAGACACTTCCCTTTGCAACAGGAAGCTATTACAGAAAATTACGATCTGCAAAAATACAGACAACAATTGATTATGTGCCACCCAGCTCCAATAGATAAATCTATAGCACAACTCCTGCATCTAAGACTCAGGGAACATCAAAAAGTGGGCTACTGATGTTGTAAGATTCAGAGGAACAGGAAGTCCACTGTGAAGTTGTGTCTCCTAGTAATAGTAAGAAACCTTCATGCATGACAGCTCAACAATATTGCTGCCTAAACAAGACCTGAAGAAGTACAGGTGCAATAGACACACTAACATTGAAGGGAGAAATCTCTCGGGGCCCCATCCATAGATAAAGAACTATGGGCAACTAAGGAATGCTGACAGTGAAGAAAAATAATCTTTCCCAGATAAGAGTTCCCAATTGGTATTATCATTTAGCATTATCCAATACTAATGGTCAGCCTTTGTGGGAAGCCGCCCGAGTCGCACCCACATTCGCCATTACAAGATGGCGCCTACATCCGGCCGAGGACAAGTTGTAAACAGGCTAGTGCGCATGCACCTGGTAATTTTCCACCTCAGAGTCTCAGCCTCTCTCGTGGCGGCATCTGGCCTGATATGCGGGAGCCAATGGGGAAGCTCCGCGTCCCAGGCAAGCGCTGTGACCTATATAAGGGACGGGTGTTCTATTGTTTGGGGTCTCCACTCGTGGCAAGCTTATGCTCTCCCTCTCAAGATGCATTAAAGCTTTACTGCAGAAGGATCCTATGTGTGCTGCGTGGTTCTTGCTGGCGAGACGGTAGCGCGGGACAAGCCTTGAAATTATATACATTCAATTAACACTAAACAGACTGTATTGGTTGTATTTATTTATGTAACAATAACAACTAAAGAAAAAGAGACCATGATTTCCAGAGGGAATAAGGTATGGTAAGTACAGCAAAGGGCTTGGGAAGAAGAAAGGAAGCAGGGAGATTTTGTAATTATACTTTAAATAAAAATGTAAACCAAACAGCCACTCTAGAAATCAGTCTGGTAGTTCCTCAGAAAATTGGACAAGTACTACCTAAGAACCCAGCTATACCACTCCTGGGCATATACCCAGAAGATGTCTCTCAGCAAAGGAATGTATACAGAAAATGTGGTACATTTACACAATGGAGTGCTACACAGCTATCAAACACAATGACTTCATGAAATTTGTTCTTAGGCAAGTTGATGGAACTAGAAAATATCCTGAGCAAGGTAACCAGTCACAAAAGATCACACATGGTATGCACTCACTGATAAGTGGATATTAACCCAAAAGCTTCAAATACCCAAAATACAATTCACATACCACATGAAACTCAAGAAGAAGGAAGGCAAAAGTGTGGATGCTTTGGTCCTTCTTAGAAGGGGGAACAAAATACTCATGGGTAAATATGGAGACAAAGTGTGGAGTAGCGACTGAATGAAAGACCATCCAGAGACGGCCCCACCTGGGAATCCATTCTGTATACAGTCACCAAACCCAGATACTATTGTGGATGCCAAAAAGTGCTTGCTAACAGGAGATTGATATAGCTTTCTCCTGAGAAGCTTTGCCAGACCCTGACAATTACAGAGATGAATGCTCTCAGCCAACAATTGTACTGAGCACAGGGTCCTCCATGGAGGAGTTAGAGAAAGGACTGAAGGAGCTGAAGGGGTTTGTAACTCCATAGGAAGAACAACAGTATCAACCAACCAGACCTCCCAGAGCTCCCAGGGACTAAACCACCAACCAAAGAATACACATGATGGGACCCATGGATCCAGACGCATATATAGCAGAGAATGGCCTTGTCAGGCATCAATGGGAGGAGAGGTCTTTGGTTCTGTGAAGGCTCGATGCCCCATTGTCAGAATGCCAGAGTGGGGAGGCAGGAGTGGGTGGTGGGTGAGGGAACATCCTCATAGAAGCAGGGGAAGAGGGGATGAGATAGAAATTTCAGGGGTGTAGCAGGAAAGGGGATAACATCTGAAGTGTAAATAAAGAAAATATCCAATTTAAAAAAAGAAAAAATGTAAACCAACTTAAAAAATCAGATCATTAATTGGTTTCATAAGTCATGGAACATTTAGTTGCTCATATAAAACAATTACTCATTATTGAAACTGCTTAACTTATAGCATTCTATAATGGTAAAATTCCATTCCTTCTTACCTTAGGTCTAAATCTATCATCCAATCATAAAATAGTTAAGTATTAATCAAGCAAATATAAAAACTCATAATTTCCCCCATGGTTACTGAATCACATGTGCAGGAAAAATCCAAATGTTCAGGTATTTTCAAGTATTTTTTTCCCTCCAAATTTCACTCCCCTATTTATTAACTCTCTTAACCATTGCACTAGGATACTGTAATATTCCCGTGTGTTAACTTCTGATCCCTCAATCCTGTGCGCGATGGAACAGAACATGTGATCAGTTGGAACAGGGATTGGGAACACGTGCTCAATTCCTTCCAATTCAATAAGCGTTGAAAAGTGATAAGTTAGTTGTAGCAGGGTAAAGATGGTGTTCTCACATGATGTAAGGCAGTATTCAACTGGGAATTGTCCTCCTCTGAAAATAGTTGTCCTTCTTCACCAAAGTGTTATTTAACTTTTCTCTAGTGGGGTACCTTAACCAAAGGTGTTTACCTGAAATACTGAAATTGATAAATGGTGTATCAGAGTTATACCAGGCTATGGCTTATGCTTATTTCCTACTATCAAACTGCATGGGTAACCACTGAGGTGGTATGATCTTCTAAGAAACATTTAATGTTTATGGAGACAATTTTGACTGTCACAGTTGAAAGAGAGGATGCTGTTAGAAAGAAGACAGGGAAGTCACTGAACAACCCCCAGTCTACAGAATGAACCCATGCAACACTTTGATCAAAAAATATTAACATGCTGATTTAGTAGATACAATTCCACCTGTCTGTCCTTGAGTCAAGAAAACATCATAAAATGTGATTTAGTGAAACAGCTGTTAACACACAGATAATACTGAAACTTCTTGGATGAATTTTTAGTTAAACAAATCAATTACAAGCCTTGATGCTCTGTTCTGCTGCAACATATGTCTTTGAAATCTGAATTAGTCCATGTGTGATTGTAAACAGAGGGCTGCTGCCAGGGAAATACAGTTCTGTCATATTTTCTTATGTGTTCTTTCTTGTTTCTAGTTCATTAGTGTTTTATCCCACAAAAGGGCCAGAGCAGAACCCAGAAAGAGGAAGTTCCAGACCTGTCACTCATCAGCTGTTCAATAGACCCCAACTCTCCTTTTCCTCATCAAATCTGTACTACTGTATGTTGTACTTTGCAGCTTCTACACTTTTAAGCCTGTCTAGTTCCATATTTCATGGATCAGAAATGGCTTCATGACTAGTCACTCTGTTAAGCAGCAATAGTGGGGAAATTGTTATAAAGACCTTGAGAGACCATATACAGTTCCACTGATCACTATGTGGCCCAGCCTGGATTACCCTATTGAGTTGTATCAAAAATCACCTAAGTAGAATCTTCGCCTGGTTCATCTCCACCATTCACATGATAGTTGACCTGCCAAATTACCACAAAGACAAGACTGACAAACTGAGAAGAACTATAGTCAACCCAGAGTACTCAGCTGTCTTAGGTGACACATCTTGGGGCTGTTTGTTTTTCATCTATGCAACTTTTTCTTGCCATACTTTGCATGCATGTTCTACCTTGGAAATACTCAGATACAGTGACCTCTAGTGTTTATGTATGCACCCATTATCTTCATGGTCACCCATCACTATTTACTAAAATTTCTTCCGTCAAGCTACCTTCATTTTTACAATACATATTTTCTTTTGTTGTAGTTTTAGTGAATATTAATTATAGGTAAGAACATATGTCAGCGTGGTATTTTTAAGGCATTGTTATGCTGTGATTGTATCTGTCTTCCCAACTGCCCTCCTACACTCTTCTACTCTCCCTCCTCCCCAAGTCTTCATCTCTCCATGCTACACTATTTGTATTTTATTTTTAAATTCTAATTTCTACATAGTAGAGGAAATAGGTAACATTAGTCTTTCTATATCACACTTATTTCACTTAGAAAAATAACCTTCAGTTCATTTTCTCCTCTGGAAAATTATATGTTTTCACAATTTATCAATGTATAATATTTTACTATGTACATATGTGAAGTGTTATTTATTTAGTCATCTACTTATGAGCATGTAGGTTCTTTCTTTTTTTTGGATTTGATTATTGTTTGTTCTCAGCAGCTTTATTGAAATATAATTCATGCACCATTTAACTCACCTTATAAAAATATAGATGCAATGTTTTTTAGAACTTTCACAAGTATGTGGAGCCATTAATACCATCAATAGAAAATTCTTACAGCCATCATAAAGCCTCGTTCTTTCTTTTTTTGATACTTTATTCACATTTCAATATTTTCCTCTTTCCAGGTCTCCCCTTTGGAAACTCCCTATCCCATCCTCCCTCCCCCCGCCTCTATGAGGGTGCTCCCGACTTACCTATTACCATATGTCTTCCATCCCTGGCATTCCCCTATACTGGGGCATCTAACACCCTCAGGCCCAAGGGCCTCTCCTCCCCATGATGACTAACAAGCCCCTCCTCTGCCACATATGTAGCCAGAACCATAGGTCCCTCCATGTGTATTCTTTGGTTGGTGGTCTAGTCTCCAAGAGCACCAGGGGTCTGGACAGTTAACACTGTTGCTCCCTCCATGGGGCTGCAAACTCCCTCAGCTCCTTCAGTTCCTTCTCCAACTCCTCCATCCAGGACCCTACACTCAGTCCAATGGTTGCTGTGAATTGAATCTTGGGTATTCCAAACTTTTGGGTTAATATCCACTTATCAGTGAGTACATAGCATGTTTGTTCTTTTGTGACTAAGTTACCTCACTTAGGAATGTATTTTCAAGTTCCATCCATTTGCCTAAGAATTTCATGAAGTCATTGTTTTTAATAGCTGAGTAGTATTCCATTGTGTAAATGTACCACATTTTCTGTATCCATTCCTCTGTTGAGGGACATGTGGGTTGTTTCCAGCTACTGGCTAGTATAAATATGGCTGCTATGAACATAGTGGAGCATGTGTCCTTGTTACATGTTGGAGAATCTTCTGGGTATATGCCCAGGAGTGGTATAGCAGGGTCCTCATGTAGTACTATGTCCAATTTGTGTAGGTTATTTCCACATGTTGTCTATTGTGAGTAGAATCACAATAAACATGGATGTGTTGGTAACTCTTAATATTCCCTGACTGTTTCTTTCAAGTACAAGATTGGCATGGCATAGCTAAATCATTTGCTAGATCTTCTTAGTTTTTTATTTGTTTGTTTGTTTGCTTTGAGAACCTTCATATTACATTCCATAGACACTAACTTATACTTATGTTCTTATCAATGAAATATAAGAATTCTTTTCACCCTACATTCTAATCAGCATTTGGTATTTATTGTTTTTTTTTTTTTCATTTTCTTTTTGTTTTGATAATAACCATTCTGAATGGGATGAGTTGCAGTCTCAATGAAGTTTTGATGGGCATTTTCCTGTGCCTCGTGATTAATTTTGGAAAACGACTATTTAGATAATTGCCCACTTTTTGGCATATTCAATTTTCTTATTTTTATCTGAGATCTAGTTGTACCCTGGATATCAGTCTCCTGTCTGTGGAAGCAAGGCACAATTTCCCTGTTATAAGTACTCTGCAAATTATTTTCTTTCCTGGATAGATGCTTTGTAATATGAAATGATTATCAATTGCTGATGCTATCACTTCTGTGTCATCTAATCTAGTCCATTGGTCGGTGTGTTTGTGCCAATAATATTTTTTTCTCATTATGGCTCTATAGTGTATCTTGAAACCTGGTCTTAAGATAGTTCTAGCTTTCCTCTTTCTATTCGTTTTGTTTTGATTATTCATGATCCTTGTTCATCCATATGAATTTTAAAACATTTGCCTCTAATTCTGTTAAGAATGTTATTGATCCTTTGATGGTGATTGCATTGATTTGCAGATTGATTTTGGAAATATAGCCTATTTATTAATTTTTATATACTGAAAATAGATCGTGTTCTCATGTTCAAGTGTTGTCTTAAACTTCTTTTTAAAAAATATTCATTCATTTATTTATTTATTTACTTATTTATTTTATACTCTAGATTTTATCACTCCCCCATGTCTACCCTCTGACTGTTCCACATCCTATACCTCCTCCCCACCTCCCTGTCTCCACGAGGATGTTACCACCCCCTACCAAACCAGTCCTCTAAACTCCCTGAGACATCCAGTCTCTTGAGGGTTAGGTACATCTTCTCTGACTGAAACCAAACTCAGCAGTCCCCTGCTGTATATGTGTTGGGGGCCTCTTATCAGCTGGTGTATGCTGCCTGGCTCGTGGTCCAGTGTTTGAGAGATCTCGGGGGTCCAGGTTGAGACTGTTGGTCCTCCTACAGGGTCGCCCTTCTCCACAGCTTCTTCCAGCCTTTCCGTAATTCAACCACAGGGGTCAGCAGCTTCTGTCCGTTGGTTGGGTTTAAATATCTGCATCTGACTCTTTCAGATGCTTGTTGGGTCTTCCAGAGGGCAGTCATGATAGGTCCCGTTTTGCAAGTGCTCCATAGCCTCAGTAATAGTGTCAGGCCTTAGGGCCTCCCTTTAAGCTGGATCCCACTTAGGGCCTAATCATAGGACCTCCTTTCCATCAGTCTCTTCTCCATTTCCATTCCTGCAGTTCTTTCAAACAAGAACAATTATGGGTCAGAGTTTTGACTGTGGGATGGTAACCCCTTACTTCACTTAATACCCTGTCTTCTTGCTGGAGGTGGGTTCTATAAGTTCCTTCTCCCTCCTATTGGGCATTTCATCTAAAGTCCAACCTTTTGAGTCCTGAGAGTCTCTTACCTCCCAGGTCTCTGGTGCATTCTGGAGGGTCCCCTAACCTCCTACCCACCAAAGTTTCCTGCTTCCATTCTTTCTGCTGGCCCTCAGGGCTTCAGTCCTTTTCCCTCACCCAAAACCAGATCAGGATCCCCTCTCCCACTCCCCCCATCCACTTTCCTTCCAAGGTCCCTCCCTCCTTCCCCACTTGTGATTGCTTTCTTCTCCCTCCCACGTGGGACTGAGGTGTCCTTACTTGGGCCCTTCAGCTTGTTGACCTTTTGAGTTCTGTGGACTGTATCTTGGGTATTCTGTACTTTTTTTTGGCTAATATCCACTTATTAGTGAGTACATACTATGCATGTCCTTTTGGGTCTGAGTTACCTTACTCAGGATAGTATTTTCTAGTTGCATCTATTTGCCTCCAAAACTCAGGATGTCCTCATTCTTAATAGCTGAGTAGAATTCCATTGTGTAAATGAACCACATTTTCTGTATGCATTCTTTTGTTGTGGGGCATCTGGGTTGCTTCCAGCTTCTGGCTATCACAAATAAGGCCACTATAAACATAGTGGGGCATATGCCCTGTGGCATGGTGGGGCATCTTTTGGGTATATTTCCAAGAGTGGTATTGCTGGGTCTTCAAGTGGACCTATTTCCAATTTTCTCAGGAACCTCCAGATTGATTTCCAGAGTGGTTGTACCAGTATGTAATCCCAGAAGGAATGAAGGAGTGTTCCTCTGTCACCACATCCTCACCAACATCTGTTATCACCTGAGGTCTTGATCTTAGCCATTCTGATTGGTGTAAAGTTGAATCTCAGGGTCGTTTTGATTTGCATTTCCTGATCACTAAGGACTTTGAACGTTTCTTTAGATGCTTCTCAGACATTCGAGATTTTTCTGTTGTGAATTCTCTGTTTAGTTCTATATCCCATTTTGTGATTGGGTTGTTTGGTGTTTTGGTGGTTAGCTTCTTGAGTTCTTTATATAGTTTGGATTTTAGCACTCTATCAGATGTGGGGTTAGTGAAGATTTTTTTTCCCAATCTTTAGGTTGCTGATTTGTCTTATTGACTATGTCCTTTACCTTACAGAAGCTTTCCAGTTTCATGAGGTCCCATTTATCAATTCTTATCTTAGAGAGTGAGCCATTGGAGTTCTGTTTAGGAAATTTCCCCCTGTGCTAATGAGGTCAAGACTCTGTCCCACTTTCTCTTCTGTTAGACTAAAGAAGTACGACATTGTAATTTAAAGGAGAAATTTGTATGTATCATAAATATAACATGTTTTAGATTTTTATATTTTATTATAAAAATAATAGCCTCATAAGCTGTAATTTGAAATAGGCTCCACATCAAATAATTGATAGAATCCCTCTTGTATTCCCATAGACTTAATATTGTTGTATGTGAGTTTGTATACTGGAAGTTTTCTTGTACCAGATATGTTGCTTTGTTGGCAATAGATGTGCCTGTACATTTAGGACTGAATCATTTCTGCCTCATCTATGACTAATTTTTTAATTTATTTAAATTTCATTTTATGTGTATGGTTGTTTTTTCCCCCATGTATGTTTGCACACCAGTTGCATATCTGGTACCCTTGGATGTTGGAAGAAGGCATTGGTTCCCCTGGAACTGGAGTTATGGATGATTGTAACCTACCATGTGGGTTCTGGGACTTCAACCTGGGAAATCTGGAAAAGAGGCCAGAGCTCTTAAGTGTTGAGCCATTTCTACAACCTGAAAATTATTAAGGACTAGTGTCTTAGTGTCCTAAGACAAAGATTGGAAAATATTGCTCATCCCACTTTGGAAAATCAAAGAAGCATCTACATTGAGGGGTTTGAAATTTTTACTTGTTCTTGTGTGCATATATCTGAGTGTGTTACATGAACACTTGTGAGTGTCTGAGAAATTTAAATTAGAGTAGAGTTACACTCATCATCATAGTAATGTCCTCTCAGGATGTGAGTGCTCTTTATATGAAATTATTCTAAATAACAATAGTCAAGACTATTGACAAAAATCTTCACATTCTCAAGTACTTTTACATCAACAATTTAATCTTTGTCCTTATGGTAGATCTGTCAGGTAGATACTCCTTTTATTATTAATTGACAGATTATACTTGTATCTATTTAAGATATACACAGTGATAGGGAAACAACATATGTACACAATGCAGAATTATTAAATCAAGCAAGTAAAGTGAGCACTGGTGATGCATTCAATTTACAGAGAATTTCCATGTTTACTTGTTGCTATAATCCAATCAAAATTTGCAAAGTGGGTAATTTTGCTCTCTGCAGCTGAGACGAATGTTCAGATAGCATTCCTGCCTAAGAACAAGCAATCAGGACTAATGTGAACAATTTGTGAATCAAAATTTTGTCTTTCTTACTAAGATGCCATTATTGTTTTATCTTTAGTGTCTCATTTTACAAAACATTTTACTGAAATATTTAACTTCTTGCAAAGAGGCAAGACGTCAAGCTGAAGTGAACAGAACAATCTCATTGTAGAGAAAGGTTGAGGTACATACATTTTATATTAAAGGGGTGAAGGCTAGAAAGTGAAATATTTTGGTTTGGATTATCTACCTCATGATAATGATCTTTCCACTACTACTCCTATCAGCCTGGTTTCCATGGTTTCAGTTATGTCCAATCCATGTCACAAATTTTATATAACATGGGAATTAGCCTAAGGAGAAAGTAAACACATTTGGATGTGTCTTTTGCTTCAGATTTGGGCCTTAGATAATTCCATTAAAATCCTGATAAGAATGAGTGTTGTTGACATGTACACTTGGTTCCAAATTGCCAATATTCTATAGCTGACCATTTGGGAAGTTGTGATATTTTTCAGGAAATACTTTCAAGTATGCTAATGGTTTCCAGTTTTGTTAGAACTTCTGTGCTAGTTGTTTTATGTCAACATTTTGTGGCTCACACATTATCTTCTTAAAGTCATTTATCAGGGTTATAAGCCTTTAAATGTTAGTTTTCAGAAAACTTCAATTGGTGCACCACTATGAAGTCTCAGCTCTGCCCTGGCTTGGATCAAAGCATTCTCCACATAATTGCTTTGTCCTGGATTAAAGGAAAATAAAGACACCAGATAATATTCATTTTGCAGTAAACAGCAAGGTCATAGTGTTTGGAAATTGTATGTGTTCTGCCTAGTACAAAATGGGGAAACACAACAAGATTCAAAAATTAAGTAGGCTGAACTCAAAACTGCCTTTTGTCTCCTCTTCCCAGTGAAATGTGTTCTAACATTATTTCAGAATAGCTGTGTCTTTGCTCAATTTTTTTGACTTGTTCTCTTAACATTAGTAATTTTTCCCTCTGTGTTGAGTCTCTTCTGTTCACTATATCTTCAAGGCTTACTACCAGCTAAGTGGAAAAAATTCCAACATGAAGAACTGTATCCCTGTTTAGGTTTATCTGCTCTGATGAAACCTACTGGACTGAATTTAAACTTAAATTTCCTGGGAATTGTATTTGTTTTCTGAGATCCAATTCCCCTGTTTTCTAACATCTAGCACCTTAACCTACTGTCCCGCGCTACGGTCTCGCCAGCAAGAACGACGCGGCACACATAGGATCCTTCTGCAGTAAAAGCTTTAATGCATCTTGAGAGGGAGAGCATAAGCTTGCCACGAGTGGAGACACAGAACAATAGAATACTCGCCCTTTATATGGGTCACAGCGCTTGCCTGGGACATGGAGCTTCCCCATTGGCTCCCGCACACCAGGCCAGATGCCGCCACGAGAGAGGCTGAGACTCTGAGGTGGAAAATTACCAGGTGCATGCGCACTAGCCTGTTTACAACTTGTCCTCGGCCGAATGTAGGCGCCATCTTGTAATGGCGGATGTGGGTGCTCAGGCGGCTCCCAACAACCTACCATGTCATTTTTACCATGACAGGTCTTTCTCTAATTTTAGTAGTCTCCAGTTCTGGCCATGTATATAGATTTTTCCCAAGCCTTCAAAACAGAGGTTAGCTAAAGTTAGTTAGAACTTTCACATCATTAACACTTCCCAAACATGATTTCATCAGCACAATGCAGTGACTGTACAAACTTTGGCCTGCAGCCTGAAGGTAGGAATCTTAATCCTAAGACCGATTTGATGACTGCTGGAGTGTGCATAGCAGAGATCTTGCCAACAACCTAAAACATAGCTCTCAGTTCCAAGAGAGGAGGAGAAGGCATCTCCGGCATTTAATTATATTCTCCAAGGCAGAAATTGTGAGCCTGCAGTGAAATATAATTATAGCTCTCTGTTGTCTATTTGGGGAAAAAAAAAACAACAATCCACCTCTAATCAATTTATAGATGAAACATTAAAAAGGAAATAAGCAGGCATCCTGCATAAGGGAGCTAAACAGAACTTGTACACACATTTAATTTGGCTGAGCATTCATGCAGATCCATCTTTTTGAACAAAGCAAGTACAATCCCTGTTCAAGAATAATTCCTTTTGTCTGTGCTAGCTTAAACCAAATAAAACCGACCAACAATTTTTTCATGAAACAACTCAGCTCCCTTAAATCAAGTCATAAACCCTAGAGAGAAATATGTTCTGTCCATAGATATCATATCTTTTTTTTTTTTTTGAGGCCAATCTTGTTCCATATGTAAGGGGAAGGAAGGTGACCCAAGGAGGCCAAAAGAGCTCCAGACAAGCAGGCTTGGCTGGGTACACACTATTTATTGCTGTTGCCATTAGTATACAGTTTCTGTCCTATCCTGCATTCCACATTGTTCGTTTCTTTGCTCAGATATACACTAAACTCAGTTTTCTCTGGGCCTTGGTTCTTCCTTTATGAGCATCTACATCATACAAAACTTTAGCTAACACATTAGTTATGCTTTCTCTTGTCTACCTGACTTTGTGATAGGTGTATGATCCACAACTCTGATAAATTGAGCTAAATTGTCAAACCTTTTGATTACAAAAAGGTCAGGTGTAAAGAAACAGAAAAAAGAGAAAGACAAAACACCTATCTGTTTTCAAATTTTCTATTCCTTAAGGCAAATAAAAGTCAATTCTTTTGTGGAAACTTAGGGTGGGAATTTTGGCCCTTTCCACGTCTGATAGTCATATGAGCCATTTTTAGCAAAAAGCTAACACACTTTCTTTAGGGCAATACTTTACATAGAATGTTGAAGTACAGTGCAATGAGTTTCTCAGTTGAAAAGATGCCATATTTTAGAATATAATTTTTTAAAAAAATATTTTGAAAATTTCACACACACAAATATATGTTTCATGAACATATCGATCAATCATTTATTTATTCATTTATTTATTTAACTCACTGAGTTTATTTATTTCTATTCCTATGCGGATGGGTATGGGGGTCATACTTTTGTTTCTGTAGGATATGACAGACATCCCTACACACAAAAGAAAGACACCACAGCATAGCTGTTTGAAGCCTGAACAAAGCAGGTTTCTGTCTCAGGGCCAGGTACAAACATGGGTCTGAGATAAGACAGATGAAAGAGAAAAAGAGGTCTCCACCCAGGTACTGCAAGAATATTGTTTATCCTTGCCACATTTTTATTATAGTCTTTTGCTTTGAGTTAATTAATAATAACAAAAATCAACAAAAAGCATAACAACAGATACTGTATATATGCCTTTTGCCAAATTCTATTCTGTACAATTTTAAACTGGGTTTTAATTGCTGTGCTCTATTGTGATACATTTGTATTGTGCATACTTTATTCATGAGGAGACAAGTGGATAAAAGTTCATATTTTGTCTGCATTTGTAGGGTATATGCATACAGGTGTTTGAAATCATTTTATTACAGGGAATGTATTACTCCAGCACAGAATAGGTGCTTTTTGATATCTTAAAGTCAGAATTCATTGCATTCTTTTTTTTTTCTGTTATTTTTTTAATTGGACATTTTATTTATTTATATTTCAAATGTCAGCTCCTTTCATGGTTTCTCCTGCAGAAACCCCCAATCCCATCCTGTCTGCCCTTGTTTCTATAAGGGTGCTCACCAACCTGCCTACCAACTCCTGCCTCTCTGCCCTGGCATTGCCCTACACTGGAGTATCGAGCCTTCCCAAGACCAAGGGCTTCTCCTCCCACTGATGTCTGACACATGATTTATATTAATCAAGGAGATGAACTCCAGATTGGGGCAGCAATCATTTTATTTCTAATATTGATTATGTTCACCTTATTATGATTATTTTAAATGTAATCCAGTTTTATCACCCACAAGATATATCTATACAATATATTTATAAATGTACTTTTTAAAAGTTTTAAATTGAATTTTCTTCACTATGCTTAGAATTCAATCACATATTTTCAGTTACTCATTATGAACACTCTGAAAATAAATGCTTGGTGGCAGTTAAAATACTGAACAAATTATTACCATTGTCATGGTATTATATATTCTCAGTTGATTTCTCAAAATTGTTTACAGTTGATAAACTGGACATGGTAGAGATACCACTGAAACACAACTGCATCTATGTGATAATACTATTGGTGACCAAAGAACTACAACTTATTTTTTTAGATTCTAAGCAACTTGATAGATGTTTACTGATAATCTGAGATAGTAAGAATATCCATTACAATATGTCATCATCAATAAAACTTACTTCATTGAAAATACTAGTTAGTTTAGTTGCATATGCTTTAAAATGAAGAGTGAATGTGCCCTCAGTATAAAATATATAAATTAATCTTTACATCAGTGAATTAAAACAGAACACTCTTGTTTTATACCAAGAATATAGGAAGTTTATAGTTATATATAGCAGGTTATAGATAATTTTCCTTTGCTTCTCCATAAAATCTTTTCTCTCTAAACCTCATTTTCTTTTCTTTCTTTTTTTTTAACCCACAAACTTGTTTTATTTCTGTGGTTTGACAGAATGTATCTTGGGCAATGGAGAACACTGCTGAACAGTATTCCAAAATCCACCTGTCTTTGGAAAAGAATTTTTGTTATTCACAGCATCTAAGAACACTGGATGGCTGGAGGACTGTGTGAGTGCTTGGTGCTTTTGTTTCTTTGAGACAGTTTTTTAAAAATATAGCCATGTATCTAGTTTAGGATCCCATGATTCATGCACAATATTAATAGTGTCTTGGTGAGGTATAGGGACTGTTGTTTGCCCTGAAACAGACTTAATTCCATCAAGGAAACATCTTAATAATTTTTGTTCTCACCTTCACAATGTTTTCTACCTTACTTTTATTTATGTTAATGATCAATGAATGATTTTTTTTTTCCTACTTCACCACGGAGTGTGAGGTCCCAGATGGAGGACTTGGGAAAGGGACTGAAGGAGCTGAGGAAGTTTGCATCCCCAGAAAGGCAGCAACAGTGGCAACTGGCCTGACCCCCTGATACTCCTGGAGACTGATCCACCAACTAAAGAATACACATGGAGTGACCCATGGTGCTGGCCACATATGTGGCAGAGGAGGGTCTTGTTAGACATCGGGGGAGGAGAGGCCCTTGGGCCTGAAGATATTAGATCCCCAGTATAGGAGAATGTCAAGGAGGGAAGACGAGAGTGGGTGGGTGGGTGGGTAGGGGAATACCCCCATAGAGGCAGGGAAGGGGGGAGGGAATGGGGAGGTTCCCAGGGGGAGATATGGAAAGGGGAAAACATTTGAAATGTAAATAAAGTAAAAAAAAAAAGAAAAAAAAAAAAAAGAAAAAACAAAGGTGAAGTAGGCAAAAAAATCATTTATTGATCATTAACATAAATAAAAGGTAGAAAACATTGCATTTTTAGACATACAAACTAAAGCAAAAGCTTTGCAAGTGACAGTTCATATGCCCCCTTTCCTCTCCACATGAATACATGCATGTGTACTCTTTACTATTCACTGAGTGGATTCCATTACCCACTAAAGAATTGCTACTAATAGCACCACAGTGTGAAAACACTACCATAAATAACAGTTATGTAATGGAGAAGGTTCATACTCAGATGATAGGCTTCATTTGGGGCCACAAATCTCCTGATAAAATAATAGATACATTATAGGTAGGTAGGTAGGTAGTTGGGTACATAGGTAGGTAGGTAGGTAGATGATAAATATTGTGCTCATTTATATAGTCTACTTATTCTTTAACAGAAACTTTATAAAAAGTTTTCTACTCAAATAAGAATATAAAGCATTCATAAAACCAAGCACATCATTTAATGGTTGATTCATGTGTGTGAACTTCTTTCAATGGTTCAAGTTCACTTTCTTCTGATTTATTGGGTGAAATCCCTCTCTTAGATATTGTCTAGTCTGCAAATGGGATACAATTATTCTGCAACCATGCTTGTTTATGGCCAATCACTTTATGGGTGTCACAGAACATTGAGAGATTTTATTTTAAGCTACAAAATATCTCAAAAGGGCAGTGGCTACTCATATGTACCTCTGCAGTCCTCTATTTTACATAAATGTTTTGAGATTTGAATGTGACTGAAATCTTTTTCTACTCATCAGTGACTATACAACAATCACCAAGAAGTCAGCTAAACAATAGATTATAGGTACAATTATAGATGACAAACATGAGATAAATATTGAACACATTTATTTGGCCACATAATGTATGCATTATTCAGAGGCATTGGTTAAAAGAGACATCTATATCTGGAACAGTTCCACACTCTAAGCCAGAGGCAAGAGGAGGTGGAGAACCATGTAGCAAGGTCTGGCCAGCAGTCCATCATCATGCCTTGCCTGGGTATTTTCTTCTCATTTGGAGAGCAAAGGGAGAGAATTCAGAATGTTCCACAGTCATCATTGATATCTATTCTCTATCAGCAAAGAAGTGTTTTGTTTCACTTCAAAACTATTACTGCATTGCACCTCAGTTATATGAACAGTTATGTCAACATAGGTACTGATATACCTAGGTATCTAAGTTCAATTAGCATTCTCAGTACAATGCATTTATGAGTTACTTATGAGTTGCTAACACCATTTCCTGTAGCTGCAAGAAACTTCTCCTCCCTTGTTGAAATTCTGCAGATTTAACTAAAAAATGTAAATAGAATCAATTAGCTAAGAAAGCTAGTAATAGTAATACTAAAAACAGTAGGAGAAATAAATTACTAAGCAATGATTTCGGCTGCAGCCTATGAAGCAGGTAAATCATTAAAAGCGAACAAATCAGGAAGTATGCTCAGCATAAAGGGTGATGGCAATAGTTATATCTCTTTTACTATTGGTAGGTCAGACATCATGCTTTTGTTTTATTATGATAAAAAATAGATGAATACAAACTTGCAAACATAATGATAGCTACTGTAGAAAATTTGAATTTTAGAAAGACTGAAAAATGTAAATAATTTGATTATTTCAAGATCAAAAATTCATCAGAGACAGAAGCTATTTTAACCCCAATCTTATGTACTCTTTTTTTCTTTTATTGGATATTTTCTTTATTTACATTTTAAATGTTATCCCCTACCAAGTCTCCCCTCTGGAAATTCCCTATCCCATCCCCCCTCCTTCTGCCTCTATGAGGGTGCCCCCCACTCATCCAGATTCCTTTGCTTGCTTACTATTACTGTCCCCAGATATTGTAAACCTTGCAAGACTGGCAAATGGAATGTAGTCATCACAATGGCCTAATTATCAATAATCTTTTAAAATTAATAATAATCTACATTATGATCATTTGGTAGACATTAAAATCATATTTAAATGATATATATGAAAAGTGCTTATATACAATAAACCAAAAAATTTAGCTGAAGACAAAAAGTTTATAACTTTCATTTTTTCCCAAGTGTTCATCTGCATCTCCTAAAGACATATCAGCTAGCAAGTGATACCTATGAAACAAATTTAAAAGGCAAAATACTCCTAGAGGTGCAGCTCAAAGTCAGCATATTTCATGAAACATTTGTCTGAACCTTTCAGTGAGGGGTGATCTGTGTCTATTTAGTCCTCAGTGCACAGTGTCTATGCTACATACCTGTCATTTTTGATTCGCAGGCATAGTTCATCTGTATCATTAATCTGAATTCCTCTTGGGCTAACATCCTCTGCCATTTATTTTTTGCCCACAAAACAAGACAAAACAAAACAAAAAGCCAGAATACAGTGCTCTCAAGATAAAGATGACATAGCAATGGGAAGACCAGTGAAGAGAAAAGAGATGGAGAGAATGTAGCTGTAGCTCTAACAGGATGCCAGAGGAAACAGCAGGAAATCAGAACCAAGATCCTGTCTCATCCCTAAAAAAGGAATATAAAGTTTTCATTCGACTGCAGCATTATTTTCACTTTGAAAGAAATCCATTAGACCCTGTAAATGACCATTTATGCCTACAGAGAATTGCTCTCAGCTTTTGTCAGAGAAGCTTCCTTTTATATGGTTGATGGTAACTGCATAAAGTGATAACTCATCAAAATGCTGACTGTAAATGATTGTGGAATGCTCAACAAGAAATTATACATCCCATTCTCTCCTCCAAAACTCAAGCATATCACAGGAAAATTATGGAAGAAAGAATATAAGAGCTGGAAGAAGGGAGTGTGTGTATGGAATACTGACTTACAAGCCAGACACGGTTGTATCTCTCTTGAACTCACAGCAGCTATGGTTGACTGCATCAGATTGGATCAGTTGGAATAGAAAAAAAAATGACTGATGTGGAAGGAGAAACATTTGTCTTTACTGGTGTATGCCACTAAACACCATGGGTAAGATGCCCATGCACCTAATAATTGCTCAACAGCACTCCTAGTAAATGACCCCAATGAAACTTATAGTACCAGACCAAAAAAAAAAAAAAAAACCCAAAAATACATGAAAGAAGAAAAAGAACTAGTTGAGAAGAGGAAGGGGATTGGGAGGTGACACTGTAGGGTAATGGGAAAAATATAAAAATATATTATGTAGATGTATAAAATAATTCTCATAATGAACACTGTTATGTATAATTAATATATGGTAATTAAAAACACTACATTAAGCCATCTCTTATCATTTCTTTTTTGTTCTCCACCCCAAACCTTTTTAGGCATTAGACATTAGCTCTACCACTTAGCTGTAGCTATACGGCACTCTTAATGTTTTCTGCTGGCTGAATTGGAACTTACTGAAGCCATTTTATAAGCAAATCACATCATGAACCAAGAATCATGGTTCAAGACTGAGAGACTCTAAAGTAACCTAGAAAAGGAAGTGTGCCATGAATCATGTTAGAATAGGGAAGGAGATTTCAGTTCTCTTGGGCCAGTTATGTTATCACCTGATTCACTCTGCTCCTTCTTTTCCATCTATACAATTGGGTGTCACTGAGAACTAAGGAGGAAACCTGTCTCATGGTGTTTCCAAGTATGTGCCTAGATAAGTTAGCCAGGTGGAAATTAGTCTTCAGTATAGATCTCAGGGTTTAAACTTAGAATATAATACTATTGCACTGTACAAGTTTAAAATGATTCTTTGAATCATTTCTCTTAGCCAATAGTATATTATTTTCTACTGTGCATACAGTTAGTATTTTGGAAAAACATCTGGTGAATCCAATCAGACATCATTTGGCTATTAAAAGGAAATTGTGAATGACAAATATTTTGTTAAATGTATGAAGAGAGAGCTGACATGTTCACTCTGAGATACTGGAAGTATTTCTGAACCCTTTTTTCAGTTAACCCCAAAGAACCTTAAAAAAATTCTTATCAGATTATGTATTTTGTAGAATAAAAAGGTTTTTTAAAATTTTACTTAATCAGGTTCTTTTTACAGTCCATATTTTATCCCCCTCCTGGTCCACCCTCTGACTGTTCCACATCCCATACCTCCTCCCCACCCCTTGTCTCCATGAGGATGTCACCACCCCCACAACCCCCACCCCACCAAACCTCCCCACTCCTTGGGGCCTCTAGTTTCTTGAGGGTTAGGTGCATCTTCTCTAACTAAATCCAGAACCCGCAGTCCTCTGCTGTATATATGTTGAGGGTCTCATATCAGCTGGTGTATGCTGCCTGGTTGATGGTCCAGTGTCTGAGAGATCTCGAGGGCCCAGGTTAATTGAGACTGCTGGTCCTCCTACAGGGTCGTCCTCCTCAGCTTTATCCAGCTTTTTCTTAATTCAGCCACAGGGGTCAGCAGCTTCTGTCCATTGGTTGGGTTTAAATATCTGCATCTGACTCTTTCAGCTGCTTGTTGGGTCTTTCAGAGGGCAGTCATGATAGGTCCCTTTTTGTGAGCACACCATAGCCTTGGTAATAGTGTCAGGCCTAGGGTCCTCCCCTTGATCTGGATCCCACTTTGGGTCTGCCACTGGACCTCCTTTTCCTCGGGCTCTTCTCCTTTTCCATCCCTGCAGTTCTTTCAGACAAGAAAAATTTTGGGTCAATGTTTTGATGCCCTGTCTTTCTGCTGGAGGTGGGCTCTACAAGCTCCCTCTCCCCAGTGCAGGGCATTTCATCTAAGGTCCCTAGCCAAGTGGTTGCTGGGAATTGAACTAAAGACCTCTGGAAGAGCAGCCAGTGCTCTTAACCACTGAGCCATCTCTCCAGTCCTAAAAACTAAAATTTAGGAGGAAAAAAATCTTCAGAAAATCCTGTTCATAATCAGAAGAGCTAGAATCCAGTGACTGCTACATTTTCATTGCCTCTCAATGCCAGCAGGTAAATCCTAAACAGAATTTGCTCTGCAATATTTCTAATTAAAAAAGAAAAGTGATCTTGCCAAAGTGTATACTATATAATCAAGAAGAAAATGACTCATTGATTTTGAACATATTATCAATACATAAAAGACATAACTTACCAGTTACAGAAACATAACTATCACAAATGAGAAAATATAGTACCAATAAATCTATATTCTTGTCAGCCCTTATGTTTTTGAGAAAAAATATTGGTATTGCTCATGTTAAACTGAATAATATGATTGAATCAAGACAAATGATAGTTTTGGTAGAGTCTATATGAATTAAATTATTATAGATCCTTATGTGTAACTTTCTTGTTTTTAACATAAAAAATAGATATGTACTACTCATTAAATTTCTCCCTACAACAACAAATCAATGAAGAAAATGTCTTTTTAACCCATGTTTTCCAGATGTCACCTAGACATTTCCTCATGTAAAATTAGAATTTTGTTCTATCGAGTTCCTTAGAGTTCCCACAGCAAGCCATTCCCCAGTTCTTCATATTGCTCGGAATATTACATGTGTGCCTTTCCATATCTAAAGTGACCTACCATTATTTAATATTCATTTTAGGCATGACCTCTTCCTGGCAAACCCCAATAGCTATTCTCCTCCTCCACATTTAATTAAAAACTCATTATACGGGCTATCAAATAACATAACATCATAACATCTGAATATTATGTCTTGTACATTTGCTGAACAATAACTGAACGAATGGCTGAGTGAATATTTATGTGCTCCTTCATACCCCACATGAGTAGTTATTATTCATTGTTTAAGAGACATTTTATATCAATGAACAAAATAAATCTTACATCAAGCTATTGCTGTTTTTTATTAAAACAGCATAATACAAATGCAGCCATTCCATTATGTTACAAATTATGTAAAAGACATTGATGTTCCAACCTATATTTAAGGATTCTAAATGCTCAGGGATCTTATCCTCAGGAGATCTCTGAAGTGATTATCAACAATTATCATGGAATTTATTTGTGGCATTTGTCACCTAGAAATAGCTCTTGTTCATATGCATTCTAATTGGTGATTTTTCTCTGAAGTATTTTCTTTAATTGGCTCTAACATCAGAAAAGACAGATCCAATTAAGGACTCATTCCTTAGAATTAAAAATAACCAATGTCATTGTCAAAAACAGCAAGATAGATTATTGTTAAAGGGAAGTTGGAAAGCTGCTGAGTATACTTAGCCCAAAGTGACTCAAACATGAATAAACAAAGGTATTACACAGGAGTCGTATGATAGCATTTTCGTGACATTGTAGCAATATATGGACTCTGAAGCCTTCACTTTTCCAGACTGTTGAAAATTAATAGACTGTATACTACAATTGCTCACAATCTTAGGGAAGGAAACAGAAAACTTGTTCATAAATATGTTTCATCTTTCTCAAGCTTAGCTACATCAGATTGGGTAATTCATTTAAACCTTTTCATGTTAGTTTACCTACTTGGAAAATTGATGTAGCACTACTTTTATTTTAAGTTTCTGTTAAAATAAAACAATTAATATGACATACCATACTGTAAACAAGAAAAAGGCCTATTTTCTAGCAATGCTCAGCACTCTTCTCGTAATTTCTCTAACATTTTCCCACACATCACCTGTTGAACTCAAGTAAGATCTCCAAGCTGTTTCTTGCTCTTCTTTCCCCTCCTTCAATTCGTCATGGGTACCTCAGCCCCTGGTTCTAAAATATCTGAATTCCGTAGACCACTAATATTAATTTTATGGTGTTCTAAGAAATTGTTTTCTCTTTGCCTTTCAGTATAGGAGTGTTTTAGATAAAATAGCCATTGACTGTGACCTTCACTACACAAAGAAAAAGATCTTTTAACAACAAATAGTAAGAATACATATAGTTAGGTGAGAGTAAACCTTAAAATTAATACATTTTATATTTTAAAATGTTATTTGTGCTTAGTACCTTTTTTTTAAGGTACCTGGGAATCAGTAGCAGTTTCATTAGAAGCTCACATATGTTAACATCACAGCACAGAGAATAATGAGTGGAAGAAGACCCCTCTGCAGGCCACTTGAGGTATCCATGAAGGAGCAGTCTCATCCTGTAATGTCCAAAATGAGGAAGCTCAATTCTTTCAGTTCAGTCTATAAACATTTGCATGAGGAAGAGGAACCTTTTGATGGTTTGTACATGCTTAGCTCAGGGAGTGGCACTATTAAGAGGTATGGCCTTGTTGGAGTAGGAATGGTCTTGTTGGGGTAGGTGTGTCACTGTGGGCATGGACTTTAAGACTCTTGTCCTAGCTTCTCAAAAGCCAGTCTTCTCCTAGCAGCCTTCAAATGAAGAACTCTCAGCTACTCCCGCACCATGCCTGCCTGGACTCTACCATGCTGCTTCCTTGATGATAATAGACTGAACCTTTGAGCCTGTAAGCCAGTCCCAATTAAATGTTGTCCTTATAAGAGTTGCATTGGTCATGGTGTCTGCTCACAGCAATAAAACCCTAAGACAAAGGCTATACCCAAATACCATGGGTATGAGGCATTAGTCCTTGGCATGGCTAAGATGTGTCAATAATACACATCTATTCAGAACTGTTACTTCTATAACAAGCCAAGGTCTCCTCAATTCCGCACAAAAGGCTACATATAGGAAACTTATAATTCTGCTAAGTTCAAAGCAGTCCTAGTAAAATCATAATAAAACAAAGATTTCTACTTTCTCTGCTATTAGGTACAATGTGTAAAGTGTTTACTAGAACAGTTAGATAAACATATGAAATAAAGGGGATACAAACAAGAAAGTGTCCTTATTTACAAATTATACATCCTGTCAATAAGAGATCCAAAAGGTTAGGCAAGAAACTCTTAGAAATGATGAGCATTTGCAGTGAAGAGGAATGATAGATACAAAATTAGTAACATACCTGTATTCTAATAAATATACTAGATAGAAAATAAAGACAACAATGTTGAATGAGAATTCAACATTATCTCAAAATACTTTTTTTTTGGAAAAATTTAACCAATAAAGTGAAAGATCTCCATAATGAAAAATTTAAAATATTGAATAAATAAATTAAAGAAGACAGAATAAAAGGAAAAGGATTTTAATACTTGTGGACCAACAGTAATAATATCATAAAAACTGGCTATTTTTATCAAAATCAATATACAAATTTAATGTAATGTCATCAAAATTACAATATCATTCTTTGCATAAATAGGGAAATAATTTTTAAATTCATACAAAATATGGGTAGTTAAATAATTCTTAGCAAAATACATGCTAGTGGTATTACCATACCTGACTTCAAAATATATTATGAAATCTTGCTAACAAAACATTATGCTACAGGCACCAAAAACATGTAGATTTCTTGTAGGATCAAGCATAAATGTACAAAACCAAGTAGCTATACTCACCCAATTCTTGATAAAGAATCTAAAAATATACATTGGGAAAAATAACATAAATAACATATTCTTCAACCATTCATAATGGTGGTAGGAAATTTGGACATACAAATGTGAAAAACAAAAAATCCCCATCTTTCTCCTGCATTAAAATAAATAATCCAAAATGGCCCAAAGACTCCAATGTAAGGCCTGAAATTCTGAAACTGTTACATAAAAACATAGACTACTTCAAGATGCAGATATAGGAAAAGATCCTCTGAAAATGATTCATCTTATTTAAAAAAGCATTGTCGGGAAACTGACAACTGACAGAATTTCATAAAATTAAAAACTGTAATCATGAAAAAAAAAAAAAAAACCTGCCACAAAGCAAAGGAAATAGGTCCACAGAATAGGAGAAATCATTTGCTAACTGTACAACTGACAAATGATTAAAATCTATAATATCTATAACTTCAAAGAACAACCAAAACTAAATAAGAAATCAACAACTCAAACAGCAAATGTGCTACTAAATGAAGAGTTAGTTCTCATGAGAAGAAACACAAATGAATATAAAATACATGAAAAATTGTTCACTTTCATTGTCTATCAGAGAAATGCATGCTGTGCAATGTAGAGTAGTCAACAGAAATAAAGGCAGATTCAGAAAGTCATACATATACATGCACATACCTATATATATGATATATATATATATACATATATCATATACATACATATACACAATACATGGTTATACATGCATAAATATAAATATGCACATATATACATATATGCACATATACATATATGTGTGTGTGTCTATGTATGTATGTATATATGACTACACAACATATATACATATAAAGATATTTTTGGGATTTTTATTTAATTTTTATTGCTTCTTTGTGAATTTCACATCATGCACCCTTCAGGTGCTCTAGCAGTTCATAGATAGAGGAGGTATTGGAGTGGGCCAATTCAAAGCTCCCGATTTGGGCCTGGGTGGTAGCCGAGCTGGTCAGCCCACAAGCTCTTCTATACCTACACTATTAGGGAGAGATCACCCAATGCTGCAGCTGGCAAGAACCAGAGCTAGCTCTCCCACTCTCATGCCCTTGGGCCAGCTCTTCCATGCCCACAACATCAAGAGCAGCTCTACTGTGATGCTCAGGCAAGGTACAAGGCCCAGTCTCCCAAGTTCTGCAAGCAAACAAGGACTGGAGCTAACTCTCCCACTCTCATCACACAGAACAAATCTACCAGCTGCAGGTGATGGGAGCAAAGCAGTCAAGGTCATCTTTCCCTCACCCATGCCAATGCACAGCAGACAAGTTGAGGGGCCAGCTTGGCCCCATCCCTACTACCAGGATTAACTCTACTATGCTGTTCAGATGAAGTGCAGGGCCTGCTCTCCTGAGTACTGCAGCTGGCAAGGGGGAAGGTTAGCTCTCCTGTTCTCCTGCTTTTGGGGTCAGCTCTCTCATGATGCCCAAGCCAGGGGTGGGGCCAGTTCCGCATAACTTTCAGTTATCTATATGGCCCCAGATAGCACCTAGACCAGGGATGTCTTCCTGGCCTTTGGTGGTAACCAACTCCTGGCACGTGCAGTCCCACGGACACAGACATCACCTTTGGTGGCAGCATGGGCCTTAGGTGACACTGACAGCAATTCATACCACACTGTTCCTTACTACCCTTAAGTCTCCAATTCTGCCCCTCTTCAGTGTGCACACATTTTTCTGCTTCTCTTTTTCTTCCATTTTTGTACCACCTACTTGCTCAACTCTGGGTATCTGGGGTCATCTCAGGAATGGTCTCAGGGGAGCAACACTCCACCTGTGGAGAGGTTCAGAGTGGTCTGCTTGCCCAGGCTTGCATGGCACCAGGCTGATGGTTGTCTCAGGCTCTCTCCCCACCCTCACCCCATCATGCTTGACTGTGGGTCATCTTAGGCTTGCTTGCTCCCCTCCCAGGAAACATCATGCTGGGCTGGTGTAGTCTCAGGCATGTTCTATTTGCCCAGGCTCCATGACAAAGATATTTCTATATATTATATATAAATTTCTGAGTCCACTTTTGTTGTTGTACATATATAACATATATTTCTGCACACACATATGTAACAAATACAATCAAAGAAATAGACTTGAGAATGGTGGTGTTTGGGAAGAGGTTGAAACCAAATAGCTGGGAGGGAGTTATAAGGAGGAAAGGGAGGGAGAAAGGAATGTAAGTCTATTTCATTAAAAATATAATATACAAAACCCTACAAGTACAACTGAGGATGTACGATAAAGGAAACCCTTATACAATACTGTTGGAAATGTAAACTAGTTGATCCATTACAAAATTAAGCAAGGAGATTTCTTGAAAATTGAACAATAAATATATTGCAGACTTACATGCATTTGAATGTGGGTTGGTCAAATTTTCTTCACTAGGATACAGTATCTGATCTATTTTTAATTATCTGAAGAATCACCAGATTGATTTCCAGAGGGGTTGTACAAGTTTGCAATCCCACCAGCAATGTAGGAGTGTTCCTCTATCTAAACATCCTCACCAACATGTGCTGTCACCCGAGGTTTTGATCTTAGCCATTCTGATTGGTGTAAAGTAGAATCTCAGGGTCGTTTTGATTTGCATTTCCTGATCACTAAGAACTTTGAATGTTTCTTTAGGTGCTTCTCAGACATTCAAGATTCCTCTGTTGTGAATTCTCTGTTTAGTTCTATATCCCATTTTGTGATTGGGTTGTTTGGTGTTTTGGTGGTTAGGTTCTTGACTTCCTTATATATTTTGGATATTAGCACTCTATCAGATGTAGGATTAGTAAGATTTTTTTTCCCAATCTGTAGGTTGCTGATTTGTCTTATTGACTATATCTTTTGCCTTACAGAAGCTTTCCAGTTTCATGAGGTCCCGTTTATCCATTCTTGATCTCAGAGCATGAGCCATTGGAGTTCTGTTTAGAAAATTTGGCCCTGTGCCAATGAGTTCAAGCTCTTTCTCACTTTTTCTTCTATTAGATTGAGTGTATCTGGTTTTATGTTGAGGTTATTTGGACTTGGACTTGAGCTTTGTGCAAGGTGACAAATAGGGGTCTATTTTCATTTTTCTACATACAGACAGCCAGATAGACCAGCACCATTTATTGAAGATGCTTTCTTTTTTAAATTGTATATTCCCAGCTATACCACTCTTATACCAAAAGATGCTCCACCAGGCCCCAGGGGCATGTGTTCCACTATGTTCATAGCAGCCTTGTTTGTAATATCCAGAAGCTGGAAACAACCCAGATGTCTCAAAACAGAAGAATGGATACAGAAAATGCGGTTCATTTACACAATGGAATACTACTCAGCTATTAAGAATGAGGACATCCTGAGTTTTGCAGGCAAATGGATGGAACTAGAAAATATCCTGAGTGAGGTAACTCAGACCCAAAAGGACATACATGGTATGTACTTGCTAATAAGTGGATATTAGCCCCCAAAAGTTCAGAATACCCAAGATACAGTTCACAGAACTCAAAAAGTTTAACAAGCCAAAGAGCCCAAGTGAGGATGCCTCAAATCCACTTGAGAAGGAGAAGAAAGGAATCACAGGAAAGGGGGAGAGAGGGAGCAGCCTGGGTAGGCTAGGGGACAGGGAGGGGAAGACCAGAACATGATCAGGTATTGGTTTGGGGAAAAGGACTAAAGGCCTGAGGGCCAGCAGAAAGAATGGAAACAAGCAACCTTGGGAGGTAGAAGGTGTGTGTGTGTGGGGGGGGGTTCTTCAGAATGTGTTGGGAGACCTGGGAAGTGAGAGATTCTTAGGACTCAAAGGGAGAGACATTAGATGAAATGCCCTACAGAGGGGAGAGGGAACTTGTAGGGCCTACCTCCAGCAGAAAAACAGCACCAAGTGAGAGACTGGGTTGCCATCCCACACTCAAAAACTCTGACCCATAATTGTTCCTGTCTGAAAGAACTACAGGGACAAAAATGGAAAAGAGTCTGAGGAAAAGGAGGTCCAGCGACAGGCCCAAAGTAGGATCCACTCAAGGGGAGGCTGCAAGGCTTGACACTATCACTGAGGCTATAGAGTGTTCACAAAAAGAGACCTATCATGACTGCCCTCTGAAAGACCCAAAGAGCAGCTGAAAGAGTCAGATGCAGATATTTAAATTGGACAATGGACAGAAGCTGCTGACCCCTGTGGTTGAATTAGGGGAAAGCTGGAAGAAGTTGAAGAGGGCAACCCTTTAGGAGGACCAGTCCAGTCTTGAGAGTCTGGACCCTCGAGATCTCTCAGATACTGGACCACCAGCCAGGCAGCATACACTAGCTGATATGAGACCCCCAACACATATACAGCAGAGGACTGTCAGGTCTAAGTTCAGTCAGAGAAGATGCACCTAACCCTCAAGAGACTGGAGGTCCTAGGGAATGGAGAGTTCTGGGGATAGGGGGTGAAAACATCCTCATGGAGACGAGGGGGAGGAGGAGATATGGGATGTGGAAGAGTCAGAGAGTGGACTCGGAGTGGAATAAAGTCTGGAATGTAAAAAAAAATGATTAAATGATTTTTATTTTTTTAAAAGGTACAGTATCTGAGATGCTAATTCATAATGTAGAGTTTATGGCTCAGAGTGGCAGAGGTTCCAGAGCATGGAGCTCATAGTGGCTCAGTTCTAACATGGACAGCCCAAATGCATCACATAGTGACAGATGGCAGCTTGGGGAGCACATGTGTGAACAATGATCATGCCACCAGATAGAAGGATGAAAGCTGTGTGACACCAGGCTTGTTCCTCTTAAACCTCCAGCTTGAGATCACTACCTAAATCCTGTCTGTAGGGGGTAGTTTCCAGTGACCTCGAGTTAAGTCACACTGGACAAAGGTCCTCACCATCTCCTAGTGATGTATTCACACACGGAGTCGAAACCATGGAAGAGATAATGTACCATCAAATAGCTAAAAAGTGACTATGGTTCTGAGAAGGATTAAAATGTT
This sequence comes from Rhynchomys soricoides, assembly GCA_019843965.1. Classification (NCBI taxonomy): domain Eukaryota; kingdom Metazoa; phylum Chordata; class Mammalia; order Rodentia; family Muridae; genus Rhynchomys; species Rhynchomys soricoides. The sequence goes on along the minus strand of JADRCH010000148.1, from coordinate 4,085,069 downwards.
CTTTGCTTTAACTCTCAACTGTGAGGGTGCCACTGCTCTGAGATGAGATTAGGCCCTTTTAAGATATGATATCTACAGGGTTGGTATGACTCCTTCTACTACTCAAGTTTGTTTGCTAACAAATTCAGATATATCTAAGTTTAAATTCAGGCATTGTCATCTGATTCCTGTGTGTCCTTGGGCATGTTCATGTATCTGTGTCTGTAGTTCACCATCTGTGAAATAGAGCTCATCCAACATTTCCCTGCTAGGTAATTGTGAGTGTTAGAAACAATAAATACAAAGGGCCTGGTCTGGTAGAGTGTCACCACATCAAGGATTTTCAATGAAAGTCCACCAAGTATTTTTGCCTTGTGTTAACGCATCAGGTCAGGCAGAATACAAAGGGCAATGAGCCACCTGTTAGCAGGAACCTGGGCTGGATTGAGCACTGCTCGTTGTCTAAGACACTATTTAGTGCCTTTACAGCCTTAGACACTGAGTGCTTCTCTTTGCCACCTTTGCTTCATCTGAACTACAAGAAATTTTAACTGACCAACTTCTAAGCTTCTGGCTCTGATCTGCCTTTCTTACTATTAAGTTAATAATCCACTGGCAGAGATTTCAGGATGAATCTTCCTCTCCCCTCTTCCTTTCCTTCATATGTGCTGGCATTTCCTTAATCATGGTCATCCCTATTTCTCAATTATTGCTCTGATTTCAACCCCTACACACCACTTTTTTAATGCCTTGACTCTGTTGAACATCCTTGTTAAGATAGGAACAAAATGAATGTTTGAATTTTCCAATTTTAAAAATTGTACTGACCTGTTTAGAAACTCAATTAACTTTTGCCATTCATATACTGAACTTGTTTGTTATTAGGGTATTCAAAGTCTTGCTGAGTCAGCCTTTGTCTACATTTCTAATATATTTCCTAAAAACATATAAAGTTCACAGAGTAGTCTATATTATCCCTGTTTTTCTACACTTTGATAGCTAAAATCAAAATCACTATGTATATTATTTTTGTATGTTTTAAAATGTTTATATTATTATTATTATTTGTGTGTGTGTGTATGTGTGTGTGTGTGTGTGTGTGTGTGTGTGTGTAAGTTAAAGTCATATTTATGCAGTGTTCTTGAATGCCAGAAGAGTGTCAGAGCCATTGAGCTGGAGTGACTGGTATTTGTAAGCTGTCAAATATGAATGATATGAATACTGGGAACCAAATTTGGTTCCTCTGGAAAGTGCAGGGGGTCTTAACCTGCTGAGCCATCTCTCCAGCTACTAGTTTTCTATCTTTCTTTCTCCAGTCACTGACATGTGATCAGTTCATTTTGATTCAGCATGAAAATATTAAACCACCATTAAAAGGATCATAATAATTCATAATAGGTATCATATTTTCTGAATTCAGTCACTCAGATCTGTAGACAGCAAAGATTATCAAAGCTTCTCTATGTTTTTCCTTTAAACAAAAGTGTGTGTTTGTGTGTGTGTGTGTTTGTGTGTATGCATATGTGTGTGTGTGTGTGTGTGTGTTTGCACCAATGCATAGAGGTCAGAGGTATCTAGTTCCATTCATTTGTCAGCAAATTTCATGATGTCTTTGTTTTAAATAGCTTTTTTTAATTTCCACTGTGTAAATGTACCACATTGTCTTTATCTTTATCCATTCTTCAGGTGAGAGACATCTAGGTTGTTTCCAGTTTCTGGCTATTACAAATAAAGCTGCTATAAGCATAGTTGAGTAAGTGTCCTTGAGATATGGTGGAGCATCCACCATCCTTAGCTATCAATGAAATACAAATGAAAACAACTATGAGATTCCATCTTACACCTGTCAAGATATCTACTATCAAAAATAGAAATGACAGCTCATCATGGCAAGGATGTGGAGCAAAGAGTACACTCCTCCATTGTTGGTAGGAGTGCAAACTTACACAGCCACTTTGGAAATGAATATGACATTTTCTCAGAAAACTGAGAATCAATCTCACTCTAGACTTAGCTATATCACTCTTGGGCTCTTTGGCTTGTTAAACTTTTTGAGTTCTGTGAACTGTATCTTGGGTATTCTGAACTTTTGGGGGCTAATATCCACTTATTAGCAAGTACATACCATGTATGTCCTTTTGGGTCGGAGTTACCTCACTCAGGATATTTTCTATTGTTTTAAGTTTCTCTCCACTTAATTTGATGTTGGTCATCAGCTTCCTCTATGTTGCCTTTATTATGTTGATGTATTTAGTTTGTATCACTGATATCTCCAAGACTTTTATCATGAAGGATTGTTGGATTTAGTCAAAGGCTTTTTCAGCATCTAAGGGTATAATCATGTGTGGTTATTGCTTTTGTTTTCTTCCTTGCAGTTTCTTTATGTGATGGATTACATTGGCAGATTTTTATAAGTTGAACCACTCTTGCTTTCCTGGGATGAATCCTATTTGAACATGGTAAATAGACTTTTTGATGTGTACTCGGATTTAGTTTGCAAGTATTTTATTGAGTATGTTTGCATCAACGTTCTTGAGGGAAATTCTCTGTCTTGGTCTATAATTCTCTTTGTTGAGTCTTTGTATGGTTTGAGTATCGGGGTAAATGCGGCCTCATAAAATGAAATCGGCAGTTCTCTTTCTGCTTTTATTTTGTGTAATAAGTTGAGGAGTATTGCTGTTGGCTATTCTTTGAAAGTCTAGTAGAATTCTGCAATAAAAATATCTCGCCCTGGACTTTTATTGGGGGTGGGTGGGTGTTAATAACTGCTTCTATTTACTTAGGGATTTTAGCTTTATTTAAATTGTTTATTTGATCTTGATTTAATTTTAGTAAGTGGTATCTATCAAGAAAATTTTTCATTTTGTTTTGATTTTCCAATTTTGTGGAGTATAGTTTGTTGAAGTATGACCTAAAGATTCTTTGGATTTTCATGTGATTTTTATTATTATTGTTCTGTAGTATATGTTGAAATCAGGGAAAGAGATTCCTTCAGAAGTTCTTAATTGTAAAGGGTTGTTTCAGTGATCCTAGGATTTTGTTAATTTGGATATTTTCTCTCTGCTTATAAATGATTTGGAATAAGAGTTTTCTATCTTGTTGATTTTTCTCAAAAAACCAATTCTTTGTTTTATTGATTCTTTGTATTAAAATCTTTGTTTCTATTTTATTAATTTTAGATCTGAGTTTGATTATTTCTTACCATTCAATCATCTTGGATGTGTTTGCTTTTTTGTTATTGTTGTTCTAGAGCTTTCAGTGTGCTTAGGTCACTAGTATGAGAAATTGACTAATTTCTTTATGAAATCACCTAGTACTAGAAACTAACCTCTTAGTACTGGTTTCATATATTTCATAAGTTTGGGTTTATTTTACCTTGACTTTTATTAAATTCTAGGAAGTCCTTAATTTCTTTCTTATTTCTTCTTTGACCTGGTGGTCATTCAAATAGAGCTGTTCAGTTTTCATAAATCATAGGATTTTGGTTATTTTTATTGTTGTTGAAGTCCAGTTTTAACCCATAGTGGTCTGAGAAAATAAGGAGGGCAATATTTCAATTTCCTTCTTTCTGTTCAGACTTTTTTTGTAACTGAGTATGTGGTCAGTTTCAGAGAATGTTCCATGAGGTGGTGAGAAGAAGGTATGTTCTTTTATGATTGAGTGAAATGCTCTGTAGTTATCTGGAAGGTCTGTTTGAATCATAGCATCTATTATTTCTGTTATTTCTGTCTAGATGAGAAACTAACATTGGTGAAAGTGGGGTGTTGAAGTCTCCCACTTTTAAAGTGTGGAGTTCGATATGTTATTTAAGATTTAATAACGTTTTGTTTATAAGTGTTGGTGTTCTTGCATTTGGACCACAGATGTTCAGAACTGACATGTCTTCTTGGTGGATTTTACTTTTGATGAGGATGAAGCATCTTTTCCCATTTCTTTTGTCTAACTTAGGTTGGAATTCTATTTTATTAGATATTAGAATGACTACCCCAGCTTGTTTTCCATGACTATTTCCTTGGGAAAAAAACTTTTGCAGTTCTTATTCTGAGGTAATGTCTATCTTTGATGCTGAAGTATGATTCCTGTATGCAGAAGAATGATGGAACCTATTTTCACATCTACTCTGTTAGTCTGTGTTTTTTTAATAAGGGAATTACTTCCATTGATGTTGAGAGATATTAATGATTTATGATCGTTAATTTCTCTCTCTCTCTCTCTCTCTCTCTCTCTCTCTCTGTGTGTGTGTGTGTGTGTGTGTGTGTGTGTGTGTGTGTGTTTCTCTTCTTTTGGTTTTGCTAGTATGAAATTATTTTTTGAGTTTTCTTAGGTGTAGTCAACCTCTTTGTGTCAGTGATTTTCTCTAGTGTTTTCTGTAGAGCTGGATTTGTAAGTAGATATTATTTGGTTTTGTCATGGAGTATCTGATTTCTCCAGTCATGATGATTGAATATTTTGCTAGGTATTATAGTCTGGGTAGTTATCTGTGTCTCTTAAAATCTACAAGACATCTGTCCTGAACCTTCTGTCATTTAGAGTCTGTGTTGAAAACTCCGGTGTAATTCTAATAGCTCTGACTTTACGTGTTACTTGGACTTTTCCCCTATTAGCTTTAATATTCTTTCTGTGTTCTATACATTTAGTTCTTTAATTATTATGTGACAAGGTGAATTTCTTTTCTATTTGAATTGAGTTGGTGTGCTGTAAGTTTCTTGCACATTTTTAGGCATCTCCCTTTTTAGGTTGTGGAAATTTTCTTCTATGATTTTTGCTAAGATTTTTCCTGGGCCTATGAGTTGCTAATCTTCTTCTCTTCCTATTATTATTAGGCTTGGTCTTTCCATAGTGTCCCAGATTTGCTTAATGTTTTAGATTTCACACTGTCTTTGACAGATGTATCAATTTCTTCTATCACATCTTCTATGAATGCCTGAGATTCATTCTACCATCTCTTGTATTCTGTTGGTTATGCTTATTTCTGTAGTTTCTGTTCCCTGCCCTACATTTTTCTACACCAGGATTCCCCTAATTTGTGCTTTTGTTATTGCTTCTATTTTCATTTTTATGTCTAGAACAGTTTTATTCATTTCCTTCATCTGTTTTTATTTTTCCTGGATTTCTTTAAGGGATTTGATTTTTTCTTAAGTGTTTCTATCATCTTTATAAGATTGAATTAAGGTATTTTCTTGTGCCTCAGCTCTGTTGCAATATCTGAAGCTTGTATTGGGAAAGCTGGGCTCTGGTGGTGACATATTATTCTGGCTGTTGTTGATTGCATTCTTATGCTGGGCTCTAGTCTTCTAGGTTTAGGGTTTTTATAGATTTAGCTGCTGATTTTTGAGTTTATCTTTGTTAGGTGATATTTTTTATTTTATTTTTATTTATTCATTTACCCCTGTTTTGTGTTTCTTCTCTGGTCTTCCAGTCTGAGTGACTGAGATTGTGGTGTCCAGACTTCCCCTGAGTCTTCAGGTCCAGTAGGATGTCTCTGCTGGGGTTTTGCAGCCATGGGTGACCACTGGGATTTTAGGTGCCAACGGTGCCTTTGGGATTCCAAGTATCTGGGTTTTGTGGTACCTGTTTTGTCCTTGGGACTTTTAGTACTGTGTTGTGTCCAGTAAAGCAGAAGTTTTGGGCCATACTTGTGGACCAGACTATGCAGTCCAGAGGAGGGGTGTTGCTAGAGGTTGTTGGGCAGGCTTTATGGAGTGTTACCAGGTTGTAAGTGATGTCTTATCTGGGGTCCCTAGAGTAGGACTTGCTTCTGTTAAAGCAGCTGGAGGAGTTATGGGCCCGAATACAGAGCCATATATGTCTTTCTTACTCTTCTTTTTTAGAGTAATGGATACCTCAGTTTTAACTATGCAAACATAGAAGATCCCCAGAGTTGTTAGAGTACACAGAGAAAACAAAGGGAGGCTCCAATAGTCAAAGCAGATAAAAGTGAGTTAGAGGAAGTAATTTATGAAATACAAATCTATTTCCTCTTACATTATATACTTCAGTTTTTTCTTATCAAAATAAAAAATGACAACTTCCACAAAATCCCAAACTCTCCAAGTCCTGATGCACAACACACAGAAGAATGTTTCTCAATCCTGGAGGTGATCACATATTGCTGTGAACCTGATTTTGGTGGAAGTTGATGCAGCTGGGCACAGAGAATAGTATGGCTTTGCAGGAAAAAGACCAGCTATGTAGCTATTAATAATGGAAGCACAGCTAAGAACAGTAAAATCCAAAGACAATGATCCAGGTCATGGACTTTCTGGGCTATATGGTAACAGTGTAGAAAGTTTACAAAAGGTACATTAAACACAAGTATATGAACAGAAAACTTTCAGTTGAGTGAATTGCTGTTGTAGGAACTAAACCAATAAAAACAAAATATTTATATTTGTATCAATTTCCAAGCCTCTAGACTAAAATTCCTTTCCTGTACATAATCCCACAGAAAATACTTTCCTTAGCATCACTGATCTTTAAAATATTCATGCCTTAATATAGAGCATATCAAGCCCAGCTTGTGTCAGCAAAAGTTGCCTCTTCATCCATTCTTCTTGCTCAGAAAGGAACACTAAATCTTTCAGATTTGAATTAAATGTTAAATGACTTATCACCCCCTAGGCCCCTCTTAAAGTCTGTCATAATACAAGTAAGGTATGTAATTAGTTGAAACCTATTCCTTAACTTTATGTGCAATGTTGAATTTGTTTCTATATCCAAAGTGCTACTTTTGGTTTAATACTATGTTTTTTCATTTGTTATGTGTTACAGCACATTTAGTTGAACGTTATAGAGACTGATGGACTTCTTATATATTATAGAAGGCACTTACAATAAATTTAAGGCTTATAGAGCTGTGAGCCAGTCAGTAGATAAAGCAAACAAACAAAATAGAAATTAAACCAGTTCTATAGTCTCACAAGATTATCTTTGATGAAGAAAAGTCTGTCCCTCATAATTCATGATGTTTGATCAGGTGAGACAGGATCATAAATGCAAGGCTAGCCTGAGCTACAGAGTGAGTTCAATGTCAGCCCAGCCAACTAATTAAGACCTTTTATTCTCAGAATGAAATGTAAAAAGATGGCTGGGAATATAGCTTATCAGTTGAGGTCTTGCCAAGTATGTACAACACTCTGGGTTTGAATATTCTGGCAAGAATCCTGGTTTTGCTGTTTCAGTTCCCATCACAAGAAAATGTCCCCTCCTCACAAAACAAAGTAAACAACAACAAAAAGCCAAAACTATGTAAACACAACCCAAAACAAAACATTCTAAGATTTCATCAATACTATTTTTCATCAGCTATTTAATGTACTCAATTTTTAACATTTTAGAAAGGAGTATATGATTTGATTAACTAACATTTTTGCCTCTAGTATAGCTCCCCAAGCTAAGACTGTATTCAGCTTTTCTGACTAATAGGTTAAGACAAAGATATAGATAACATGGTGACTTACATGAAATCCTATCATTTTGGAAGGTAGATACAACAGGTTAAGGACAATTTGTGCTACATAATGTGGCATAAAATCTCAAAAACAGATAAATAATTAGATAGATAGATGATAGATAGATAGATAGATAGATAGATCCCAATTTTGAAGTCGTAAAGAAGCTGTTCTCTAAAATGTTTTCACCATCCTTTGATTTGGTTTATTTGGTAGTTTAAACCTCTCATAGATTATGGCTATTGCCAATCAACTTGCTTTTTAAAATTCCTTTAATTCCTTCCCCCTAGAGTCTCTTATATCTTAGGTGATAATTATCCATCCCAATACTCTATTTTTCCATGAGACTCACTACTTCCCAAGTTTCCTATATTTAAGGAATAAGAAAAGGATGCAGCATCTCAAAATTCATTTGCAGAATGGAGTTACAATTCAGCAGATATAAAGGTCTTACTTTATTTAATTGAGAATAGCCATGTCAGAATCATTTGAAAGATATATTCAGTGTACAGATTCACAGACATTTCTGTCAATCAGAACTTTTGGGTGGGTCCATGTACTTTGTGTCATGAGGCAATTTTAACTTTGAGGGTGGATTTTAAATCTTTTAAATCTATACTTTCTTCACATATGCAATATTAGTTCTAGTCTAACATTCTATTTTAAGTGAAAATGCGATTGAGAAACTTCTGGTGTCAGCAAGAAAGGTTATTTGATTTGGGAGGGCTTTAATCAATCCTCAATACTTAACACTTAAATTCTCACTTGAGGACTACTGAAGTAGAACATGGCTGACCTAGGGTCATCACATGGGCAGGAGAGCAAAGCACAAACTTTGTGTTTGTCTAGTGAGTGTCAAATGTTACATTTCAGGTCTCGCTGTTAAATTAAATATTTTGAGATTCCTCAAACCTTAAACTCATCAAGCCAGACATTATTATCTCAGGTTTCAAGTGCTCAGAAATGTCTACATTTTTCCTTACCGGTTCATAGTTTGGAAAGTAAGCCAGCAACATCCAATAGAAATCTATGCAATTTAGCAAAATCTCTGGCTGATTCTCCTTAAAGTTTAAGAAGTGTCTTTTTAATGGAATTTCATTGTGGTACTCTATCAGAGTTCATGGTAAAAAAAAAAATTATAATAAAGAGATCATTCACAAAGTTGACATTGTTGCCTATAACCTACTAAGTTAGTTTGGTCACTATTTTCTGAGAGAAGTTCCAGGTCATAGTCAGAGTTATGAAGCATTCTGCTGAAAGCTAAGCCTGAGTACAAGGCATTCATCTGGTGATGAGTAAAGGAAGATGTATGTTTCCCAGCAACTGACCTTGAGCTTATGCTTATAATAAAGCACAAACAAACAAATCTAGGCAAAACTAACAATTAGACTTTATACAACCTGTAATTCATCAGTTTCTTTAGTTGGATTTGATAAACCTCAGTAATTTCTTTTTTTAAATGTTTCTTTAAAATGTATTCTTCTCTCTTACATTACATCTAACTGCAGTTTTCCCTCCCTCATACCTCCCAGTTACCTACCAACAGCGTTCCTCTTCCCCAGATCCACTCTTCTTCCATTTCCTTTCAGAAAAGTTCAGGCCTCCCAGGAAAATCTACCACACACAGCATAGCAAGTTGTAACAAGCCTAATCATAAACATTCATATCAAGGTTAGATGAGGTAAACCAGGGAGAAAAGGATCTCAGATTAGGGAAAAAAGTCAGAGACACCCTCATTCCATATTATGAGTCCAACAAAAACCCCAAGCTAAAACTATAACAAATATGTAAAGTACCTATCTCAGACCTCTGAGTCTCTGCTTAGTTGATTCTGTGTTCTCTTGATGTCCTTGACCGCTCTTTCTTCTCAAATCCTCACCACTCTCTTCTGCAGTGTTCCTGAGCTCTACCTAATGTTTGGGTTTGGTTCTCTCTGACTGGTTCTATCAGTTACTGGGTAAAACTTCTCTGATGACAACTGGACTAGGACAATCTATGATTGTCACCAATCTATGAGTATAGCATAATATCATTAGAAATTATTTCACTGACTTTTTATTTTTTTCCAGTCATGTTTGGTTCTATCCTAGATCTCTGGGATATCTAGCCTCTGGTTCCCAGCTATTCATGCTCTGTCAGCTATATGGTTCCTTCTTATGGAGTTGGCCTCAAATTGGACTACTCACTGGTTATCCACTTCCACAAGTTCTGTGCCACCATTAACCCAGCATATCTTGCAGGCAGGAAAAATTGTAGGTAGAAGATTCTGTGGCTGGGTTCATGTCCTAGTCCCTGCACTAGAAGCTTGGTTACAGAAGCTGGGCAGTTCAGGCTCCATATCCCCCATTACTAGGAGTCTTCCCTAAAGTTACTTGTAGATTCTAGGGAGTGTCCAGTGTACTAAGTTTCCACATCAACCCTCAAATGCCTCCAAATTCTAATTGTCTCTCCCAATACTTTCTACCTCTACCCCCCCCACTTCCACCTTATCTCTCTTGTATGTATTCCCATTTACCACCAGTCCATTTGCAAAATTCTATTCTATTTCTCCTTCCCAGGAAGATCCATACATCCCCTCTTGAACCCTCCTTGTTACTTAGCTTCTCTGGGTTTGAATGGTAGCATGGTATCCTTTACTTAACAACTAAATATTCAATAGTGAGTACATGCCATGTTTGTCTTTCTGGATCTGGGTTACCTCACTCAAGATGATCTTTTTCTAGTTCTAGTAATTTGCCTGAAAATTTAACGATGTCATTTGTTTAATGGCTCAGTGATACTTAATTTTTAGATATACCATATATTCTTTATCCATTTTTTCAGTTGAGAGACATCTAAATTATTTTCAGTTTCTGGCTATTATTAATAAAGCACCTATGAACATAGTTGAGCAAATGTCCTTGGGGTATGGTGGAACATCCTTTAGATCTATGCCCAAAATTGTTATAGATGGTTCTTGAGATAAATTCCCAATTTCTAGAGGAACCACAATATTGATTTCCACAGTGGCTGCACATGCTTGCACTTCCACCAGCAATGGAGGAGGGTTCTTCTTGCTCCATAAACTGTTGAGCATAAGTTATCATTTGTATCATTGATCTTAGCTGCTAGGGATCAGCCTTGGCTTGGAGAGGGCTTCTGAGAGAAAGGGTGTCTGGGAGTGATAAAAACAAATGACTCAAAAGTCAATCATGAGTCAAAGCTGGTGGCTTATGCTCTGCTCAAGACAGCCTTCCAGCCTGATAGCTCTCTGTTCTTTCTTTCTCTCTGATCTGCTTTCTTTGGTGATCTCCAAACTGCTTGCGCTCTCTCCTCTCTCTCTCTCTCTCTCTCTCTCTCTCTCTCTCTCTCTCTCTCTC
>JADRCH010000148.1:3963826-4065157 GCA_019843965.1 Rhynchomys soricoides | reverse complement strand
TCCTCCTCCTCCTCCTCCTCCTCCTCCTCCTCCTCCTCCTCCTCCTCTCCTTCTCCTTCTCCTTCTCCTTCTCCTTCTCCTCATCCTTCCCCTTCTCTCCCTTCCTTCTCCTTCTTCTTTCTCCTCCTCCTTTCTGCTCTTTGTCCTCCTCCTCCCCCTACTCCCCTTCTTCCTCTTTCTCTTTCTTTTCTTCCCTGTTGAGAACTCCTACAAAAATGACATGCCCTGTCTATAATCAATATGTGTCTGTTACCCAGATAAAACAAACAAACAAACAAAAAGCGTCTTATGTTTCAATAATAAATACACACAGGAAACACTAACAGGGAGACAGTCAACTTCACTATTCACAGGGGAAAGTCAGCCAAAAGTGCCCCATAACTACTCCCGTCACTCCACTAAAGGACTGATGACAACAGCAAGCTTGAAAAGTGGGGAGTCAAAGCCTCTATACATTGTTGGCGAAAGTCAAATGGTGCAGACTCTTTGGAAGACAATTTGGCAGCTCTTCAAAAGAATCAAACCAGTTACCTGTTTGAGAAGCTCAGTGCCAGGCCAAGTTCTCACCTACAATCTTTCAGGCAGGACCCATTGCAGCTATGAGGCTTTATCTGGCGGACTTTGCAGGTGGTGGGGAGCCACCATTCCTATATGGGTAATTGTAGTCCAGAGCTGTTCCATCCCACAGCTTACTAGACATGCATATAAGATTGTCTGCATTGCTTGCTCAGCCTCTTCTACTCTGAATAGCTTGGCCCTTTCCCAGTAGGAACATCTTGGGGCAGACCTTCTAGATACTGGTGATACTTTTGTATTTAATAATGAGAAGTTGCTGAGCAAGATTCATAAATGGATAGGAAGAGAGGATCCTGACCTCCAGAGAGTGTCTCCTTCTAGGAAGGTAAGGAGTGTTCAACAACTGTACTCTAGTTATATGGACTCACCTTGGTGACACTGACCTGCCCATCCTCTTTCCTCCTCTTCCCTCCTTTTTCTTCTTCCCTGGAAATTCCCTTTCTTAGCTTTCATGTCATCTCTTTCTGCAAAAATATTAGATAAATATAGTATAATGAAACATAAAAACAAACAAAGACAAATCTCTAAGCTAAAGAATCAGTATCCTAGTCTCTCTTTCTCTCTCTCTCTCTCTCTCTCTCTCTCTCTCTCTCTCTCTCTGTCTCTCTGTCACTCCCTTCCTCCCTCCTTTTCTCCCTCGCTCCCCCCCCCTCTGTGCGCATGCATTTGTGTGTGTTAGTAGAATTGACTCCAAGGCTGTGCAAATGATACATAAACATTCTAACACTGAGATAAATCCTCAACTCTTTCTCTCCTGTTTTGCTGTTTATTTTTGAGGCGGGTTTCACTAACTTACCTAGGTTTGTTCTGACTTCTCTGTAGAACAGACAGATTTTTAACTTTAGAGTCTTCTTATGTCAGCTTACTGAGTAGCTGAGCTTAAAGATTTTTGCTACCAGTTCTAGATTCACAGCAAAATACAATTTTTATAAAGTAAGTCAAATTATTGTGTGTCAGAAAACACCTGTAGATTTATTCATCTAACTTACCACTCTATCCATCAATGATAAATCAAATTACATGTAAGGAGGGTATCATAATAATGAGTTAAGAAGGACTTGCCTTGAAGACCATGGGAAATGACTACTATACCAAGAATGAAGAAAATATAATGAGAAGAACTGGCTTGTTTTCTGTGTCAGCTTTGGTTAGTATCTACACTAAAAATATAGTGTAATAAGTCTGCCATTTCTAGAGATTAATTTTCCAAACAAGATAATGTATATTATATGCCCTGTCCAGGAAAACATAACTAAGAAGAAAAACCTGACTATATATGTGTGTGTGTGTGTGTGTGTGTGTGTGTATATATATATATATATTTATATATAAATATATATATTTATATTTAAATATATACAGATATAAATATAGATATACACACACATATATATATATATATACACATATATATATAAATAATTGGTGGAAAAGTGGGGTTGAGTCTGGGAAAGTGAGGCTAAAAAAGAATCTATAAGAGAAAATATTAGAGAGGATGGAGAAGCTATTTGAGAGGAAAAAATAGACAGGTTTGGAATGTGCTATTACCACAGTCTCCTGAGGTAAGGAAGAAACATTAAGACTAGCCAGACTTTTTCCTTATCCTCAGTGGGACAGAGTATTCTAATTTTGTTCAGATCACTGTTTTCAGCTGTCCAAAACCCATAAAACTCAGAAAGAAATGCTTTCTTGGTCTATAAGCCAAATGGTTGGTAAAGGCTACAAATAGATCAAACTCCCTAGGACTTGATCATCTCCCCAACCATTAGTTATTTTCAACATTTTCTCATATACTTATTTGGATATTTGCATGTCTTCTATTGAGAAATGGTTGTTCAGGATTTTTCCCTATTTTAAAGATAGAGAAATATTTATTCAGATCTTTTGCCAATGTCTAGAATCAGATTATTTATTTTCTTTATATTGATTTGAGTTCTTTATACATTTTGTGGGGTGATTGAACAACTAAATTAAACATCAGGCATTTTTCAAAGAGTTATATGAAGAATTTGAGGAACTACAGTGACTTTGATGGATAGTGTTTGAATCACAAAATGTGAACTAACTAATAAAAGTTTATTGACATTTTAAGAACATTTTATGAATACAGGAGTCTAACAGCAATAAAAACTAATGAGCAACTGCTTACACAGATAAGTGTATTATTTTCTAAAAATTGTTCTGGCTAAAGGAGGACAGAAGAAAACACAGCATAAATTTTCTGACTGAAATTTGCAAGAGGGGCCAGAGGGCTCAAAAGGGAACAACTACAGCAGAGTATAAGGAAATATTTCTGTTTGGTGGAAGTTTTTTTTTTTTTTTTACACAATTGTGGTGATGCTCTTATGAGTGTTTGTCCAAGTGAATTATCACAAAATCTGTGCTTTAAACAGAGATGTATGCTCTGCACATCTTACACCACCTATACTTCAAAAAGCTTGAAAGTGAAGTAGAGACATAAGTAAGTCAGAAAAGCACAAAGGCATGAAGAGAAATCCTGGAAAGAAGGAAGGGTGAAAGGAAGAGGAAAAGAAGAACAGGGAGAATAAAATGAAGGAAGGAAGAGAATTTGGAGACTCCTTTTATGATCATGTGAAATAAACTTCACAGATAAAGAAAGAGTTTGGTATTCTTGTAGACAGAGAAGTGAAAAAGTTGCTATGAAGCATTTAGGACACAGGTTGGCTTGCAACCAAGCCCTTGAAAACTCAAGATATCTTCTTAGAGGTGCTGTATTCTTGTCTTAACTTTTAAATGTTAGTAGCAGTAGCTATTTAAAAAGGGAAAGAGGAACCTGCAGTTTTCCCAGTGGTAGAATTGTATGGGCAAAACTCCATAAATAAAGGAGTAAAAGGTTTATTTCAGGAGAATGACAGATGGAATAGAGCCAATGTGTAAGTGCATAAGTGAGTAACAGCATCATCATAGTCTTCAGGTAGAGTAGAGAAGCATCTCCTGCAATATAATACTGTCTATCATACATTTGATAGTGAACATTGTTTGGTGCACTTGTCTTATTCCAGATAACAATTTATACATGATATATTTTCTTACAAACAAACATTTCAAAATCTTTTAATCTTCTTATCATTCTAGTAAAGGAAAATCTCACCACCTTAATAAAACCCATCTTTTCTTGAACAAGAGTTGCTAAGGTGAAAACCTCATTATCTGCCCACAGATTGCCTATTTAAAACTTACAAAAAGTAGTGTTTAACCCTGAATCGATCTATTCGTATGAGTTTGGAGCTAAAAAATTTAAAACCTTCAAATATGCCTCTGAGTCTAACAGAATATGCAAATTTCTCTGTGGCAATCACAGTGCTAAACAACGAACTCATAAATGCAAGAACTAAACTACTGCTTGGGAAAAACTAGATGTGCCTAAAGAGTAAGTACAGGAGGCTGGTCTTCTGTGCTGTTTCCATAAGACTCACTGTGTTTCACTGAACACCAACTTAATGGAATTAGAAATTCTGTTTGAATCCCAGAATTCCCATTAAGCTAACAATTTATTCACTAAAGAAGCCTTCAACCGTGTTATGAGAAAGTGGAATTTAGCCTGAGATTGTGTTTTGCATCCTGATAATATTGCCTTAAGTATAAAACCCTCCTGTGAGGTCAAGATTAGAAAGATTAGGGGCCACGAACAATTTTTCTTACAAGAGCAAACCCCAGGCTTTGTAATCTATGTAATGATAAGGCTTTGATCATTCTCATCTTGTTAATCTGTAAATCCAATCACACTTGCACTTAAGCACCAAAAGCTCAGGCCATCTTGTGAAAAAGGAATCCTTCTGAATTGACACATTTGCAGGCAAGAGCTCTCTCTGAAAGATTTTATGCAATGTCTCACATTAAGATGCATTGTTAAAAATAATTTTAGATGTCAGAAAATTGAAGTTTATAAATTCTATCCACTATTAAAGAAAAATTCCAGAATTATACCAAAATAGAAGCATGCATAGCACTTGAATGGAAACTAGAAACAATGTGGCAGTGGATAAGGGATTATAAAGAACAGAATACTATTTACAAAATTTAAACAATAGAATACTTCTTTTGATGTAAATAATAGATTATTACTTCAGCCCTTATTTAGAAAACCTTTTATCTTTGAAAAACATAACTATTAGAAAAATTAAAGGCTAGCAAGCCAGAATCATCTCAAGGCAAGTTTCCAATAGTAATGACATAGGGAGGAAAAACACAAATGATGAAAAATAGATTTTATATATATATATATATATATATATATATATAAAATTTGCCTAAAGTGGTAGCACAGGTCTTTAGTTCCAGGCTTCAAGAGACCAAGGTAAGACAATCACAGTTTGAGGTCAAGCTGGGTGACTTTCAAGATCCTTTTAAAAAATACAGGGTGCTTTTATGAATTATATAATTTTTTCTAATTTTTTTCTTTGATTTCATTATTGGTGTATAGGAAAGGATTTCTTATCATTTGTGGATTTTAAATCATGAAGCTTTGCTATCTGTTAAATCTAAGAGTTTTCTGGTTGAGTCAATAGTCTGTTTTAAATATGGAATCATGTTATCTACTACTAGGCATAATTTGACTTCTTCCTTTCCCATTTTTAATCCTATTCTCTTGTCAGATTATTAAGATGTTAAGAACTATATTGAATAAGTGATGAAAGAGTAAGCATTCTTATCTCCTCAATTTTAAAAGAAACATTAGCCCACATTTAGTATAATGTTGGCTATCAGTTTGTCATTTATAACTGAGTTGTACAACTCATGGACATATATACAAAGGACTCCATACCCTACCACAAAGATACTTGCACATTCAAGTTTAGTGGTTCTTTATTCACCATTAAAAATGTGGAGCTGGCCTAGATATATAGCAGAATATCAAAGGATAATGGTATAAATATACAATGGAATACTACTCATCACTGTAAGGAGATAAAATAATGACACATTTAGAAAAATATATAAATTTGGACAGTATTGTATTAAGTGAGAAAGGAAGAAACTGCATGTTCTTTCTCATAAGCAGATCTTAGCTTGTAATGTACATATTCACATATACAAATATGTGTAAAGGGTTGAAAATTAGATACTGAAAGTGTGAAAAGAGATTCTGAGGAAAACGAATGGAGGCAAAATAATATGTAGATCTCGAATGTGGAAAGAATACTTGAGGGAGCATACAAGGAGAACAGGGAATGGGGTAGAAGAACAAAGAAGAGAATCCAATTTCAAAACATTTTGTTTAAAATTTTCAAAATGACACAATGCTCACTTACAGGATATTTTGTTTTTAAGTTTTAAACAGGGCAAAGTAAAGGATGGAAGAAGGGTATCAAATGAAGAATGGAGGAAAGGGAGGAAGAAAGAATGAAGTGATATTAAATGATTCCTATATAATATTTAAAAATTCAAAACAAAAGCAACAAACTGGATATGAAAGAATGAAATGAGCAAAAATTCAAAATACATCGTTGGAAGCCAGAAGACAAGCTCTCATATTCTGGTAGGATCTGTGCAAGCTTCCAGAAGAGGAAAGCAATCAATGAATAGTACTAGCAAGCTGTAATGTTTGTGGACTACATCAATGGCCAAGAGAGCCAAAATATCCCAAAGATACAGCAGTCTTACTTATATCCTGGCCTTAACCAACAGCTGCCAAATAACCTCACCATGTACCCATTGCTGGTAAGGCCATGGACCTGACAGGAGAACCTACTGCTGCCATTTCCCTAAAGCAACATTATTCCTAACTTCATTCTGATTTATTATTTTGACACCAAGGTACAAGTATAGCTCTTATCTCTCCCTCTTTAGTATAGTTTTTTTCATTCACATGTTGACCATTACAGAAATCCACAACTGGTAAAAATGCAGAGAGCAATTGGCCATGGGGTGCCTAATATCAACTGATCTATCTGAAACACATCACCTATACCTAAGGCTGAGGGAATATCATAAAAGAGGAAGTGGAGATTGTAAGATCTGGAGGACCATTATTCATGCTACATTCACATTGTTTTAATAACAACAAACTATCAAAAGCACATCATTACAACGACAATGTTAACTCTTGACTTTTGCTAACATGCCTCATTATTTAACCCTATAACACACATCCATACGATGTAAGGACTTTTATAAACATTATTTCTAAAGCTTACAATAAGTTCAATAAGTTAAGTGTAAGAAAGCAAAAGACCAGAGACACTAAATGACTTGTTAACATTAAAATTGACAAATGCTAAATTTATCCAATTCAAAAGGCACATTAACCAAAGGTGTTAGCAGTATGAGCTTTTCTGGATTAACCAAGGTCTAGTACTTAGGTAAAAAATGAGAAGAATTTGCCATCATTTTGGAGCATTGTCATATGACCTCTGTACATGCTCTGAGAGAAGGTATCCAGAATCTGGAGTACTATAGCAATTACTAGAGATGTCCTAATACTAGACAGTCCTCTTTCTAAACAACGATGAAACGACAAAATAGTAAAAAATAAAAAGTGCTGAAGATCTTGTATAGCAGGTGAAATGAAACTTACTGTGATAGGAGTGGGAATCATAAGTCTCATAATTGTTCTAAACGGTAAATTGCTACCATGGAATTTGGAGTTACAGACCAAGACAAGCTCACGTATATAGCTAAGTGGAGGAGATAGAGATCAAAACATGCATATCATTATAGGGCTGGGGATTTGCAGAAGAGTACAGTAGCCCAAGCAGCTGTGCAATCAGCAGCTATAGATTACTGCACAGAACTTCCATTAGGTTCTTTTAGGAAATGAAGCTCTGAATGTGAAGGGTGAGAATTTGAAATGCTGGACTTTGAAATGTTGGGCAATGGACAAGCCGAGGATGCTTCAGAGAACTCAGTGTAGATTCCAAAGCTGATGTAATTATGGGAGGGGTTTGTTCTATTCTTGCTGAGTACAGAGTGTTTCTAAACACCCCATATAGCTAAGTGATACTCAAGAAAACTAACATCCCGGGGGCAGGGGGAACTCTAGCTAACTCTCAACATGATCTGAGGTACAAGTTTGAAGCCCATACATAACAGAAGTTTGGGGAAAACACCCAGTTCAAACAAAAGCATTTTGGCCTTGCACTCTGCAATTATAATTGACAGAAAGGCTCTGAATTTCTGAAGTTAAATTCCTTTCCTCCTGAAAAATGAAGAAATCTGTACTCATACTCATCTGTACCTAACTTTAGCACAATTACAAAGCTGATCAAATTCAGGTAACATACACATACATAACATATGCATTACAACAAAGGAAGTAACCTGTACATATATCTCCTCACATTTGTGTTTCTGATCCATGTCCAGTGTTGCCTTTGCTGCATCATTGTTCTTTGCTTGGGTTTTCCCAGCCTGCCTGTGGTACACAGGAAAATATCAGCCAAAAATGCTGATATTGAGTGTAAAAAGTGCTTCTAGTTAGAGAGTTCATGTCAAATTCTGTGACATGAAGACAGTTCAAGTTGGACCTGGCATGCAATGACTTGCCTAATTGTGATGATTAGTGCTACAAAAGCCACTCTGCTATAGAATGGCTTCTTTTTATTTCCCAGAGAAGTATAACACTAATCATTATATTTTTTCTGAAATTATTTACTGTTTAAGTTGAATATGTGGGATTTATTCTTCTGTTAGAGATTCTGACCTCTTTAGTGTGGCTATTAACCTTAGTCTAAAACAGTGTGTCTGAGGTTCTGCTGGAACCAGGAAGATAGATTTTTCAGCAGTCTTGGGGAATATATTACTCTATGCTCTCAGACTGACATTTTCAGCATTGTTATTAATAAAATAGAATGATGACAGTGGAGAGATGAAATTCTTTAGAAAAAAATATTTATATGTCTTAATGGGATGCTCACTTCCAAATTCTCCAAAATAATCCTGGAGAAAAAAATATGAAAGGTACATAGATTTTTCTCAAGTCAAAAAGTAAATATAATCAGTGCAATGTTTACTTTAGTTAATATTTATTTAAATCATAGTACATATTAGGCCTTTAGAGATCACAAAACATATATTGAAATTTTTTTTTTAAAAAAAAAAATTTTTGCTTTGGATTCAGTCTGCTGCGGTTTTCAGAACCTTAATCACTTGGGGAACATTAAATGCATAATTTATGAAGATATGTATCCCAAGTCATTTCTGGAATAAGAATCAAGTGTTTATAATTTTAAAATCACCTCTGTCAATTCTAAGGTTCAGCCAGGGGAAACAGAGACAGGGATCTCCTAAGAACACTGTTATTTAGTTGGTATGAGAGGAGGAGAAACATTCTGTATTAAGTTTGAGGATTTGGCATTAGTAAAAATGTTCTGAACGTTACAGGGAGTCAGGGCATAGCGTGAAGGCTTTGGGTGTGTAATTAGAAGTAAAATAATAAAGTAATTGGAAGCAAAATGCTCCTGAAAAAACAAGACCAGAGAATGAAAGGAGAGAATATTAAACCTTCCTTTCTCTCCCATCCTTCTTACCCCTTCTCTGTTAGAGAACATAGCACAATTTAAAATTAATGTTGGAAACAATGAATTAAGACTGGTATGCGGGCAGTGGTGGTGCACGCCTTTAATCCCACACTCAGGAGGCAGACAGGTGGATTTCTGAGTTCGAGGCCAGCCTGGTCTACAGAGTGAGTTCCAGGACAGCCAGGGCTATACAGAGAAACCCTATCTCGAAAAAACAAAAAACAAACAAACAAAAACAAAAATAAAACAAACAAAAAAACAACGAAACAAAACAAGAGACTGGTATGTCAGGCAGATGGTAACATTCGAACAAGTTTCTCACTTAATGAAGACAAGTATTTCCAATTTCAGTTACTTGCTTACATGTTACTTCTTGTTCATGTTTTCTGAACCACTTATGATGTTATGCATAATGACCTCACCAATCAATCACTAGGCTTAAAGTTTTCTTCAACAGCCTACCACTCTTGGGAAGTTGGTGGAATTTCATCTTATCTCTATCAGTTTCCATATGAGAATTTGCTGAGAATGAAGATATGGCCATAGACAACAGAACTTAAACATATCTATAGTTCATCTTCCACATATCCTAGTCTTTTCTATCTACTTAACTTCATGTTATGAGAAGGCTAAATGGATTCACAAATAGGTGAATGAGTGAAAGGATGAAAGCAGTGAGTGAACAGAAATGATGGGAGAAGTTGCTGACTGTGTGCTAAGGACATAATACAAATGAGGTCTTGCCCAGGGACAAGACATTTCTACTTTGGAACTTCTGCCAAAAAAGAATTGTTTGCAAGAAGGAAGCCTAAATAACAGCACAGCCAATTCCAAGATCCTTAATTGTAGCCTATTTTCACTGGTTTTCTACTGCTACATGTTGTAGTAGAGAGAATATGCTCTAAAGTTCCACACAATAGCCAGATCTGAACTTGTGGGAGAATTCATGTGCCCTGGAAGATTCCACATTATCTCTGCATCTAAGACATTGAGTAAAAACCAATAATGGTGCCTCTGCCCTAGTGCACTATGTCAAGGATCTTTCCTTCAAATCCACAGAATCTACAAAAAAATGAAGATGTAAAATGTTTTCCATAGACTGTAGTAGTAAAAAACCAAATATGAAGTCAATAGTATCCTCATGTTTACATAGAAGTAAAGAGCTCCTCCTTACTATCCCCAAACCCTTGAAATATCTGTTATTAAGAAATGAGAAAGACTTAGAGAAGTTAAATCTTGCTCAAGTTATAGGTAGTGAGTAACATTTTCTAGACTCGTACCAGACAGCACAACTCCCATGCGTCTCATTTCCCTGTGAAAGGTGTTTTCTTCCCAGTTCCCTGGAGGCAACCCAGAGATTCACAGTCTTATACTGAGCAGTATTCTTGGAGGCTCCCCTTGCATCATCACACCCAATGCACCCATCTATCTTCTGCATTTTTCACAAATAAGTGTTCAGCTTTACTGGTTTACCCACAGCATGATGCACTCTATTATTCTTCAAATGTCTGCTTCACTAAGGCTGGGTTCTAGTTATAGTTTGTCTCCATTTCTGTGTCTGATATTAGCAAATATACATAGACCATTAGAATTCTTGTTTAAATCACGTTGATAGCAGTACTCACTCCTTTGACAGTATTTGTATAGAAAATGTCCTCCAGACAACAAAACATTTACTTGTTGTGGTTTGAATATGTTTAGCTCAGAGGGTGACAGTATTTGAACGTGCGGCCTTATTGGAGGAAGTGTGTAACTGTGGGCATGGGCTTTAAGACCCTAATCTTAGTTGCCTGGAAGGGACTTTGCATTTGGAACAAGGTGTTGAATTTCATCTCCTTCAGTGCCATGCCTACGTGGACACTGCCATGCTTCTCACCATGATGATAGTGAACTAAACCTCAGAACCTGTAAACCAGCCCCAATTAAATGTGGCCTAACTGTGAGATGTGTTCTTCTAGCTGGGCTGCCTTGTCTATTATTACTGGGAGAGGATGTGCCTAGAACCACAGAGATTTGATATGCCAGGGTGGGGTAGTATGGGGCACCCTCTCAGAGGAAAAGGGGAGACGGGATGGGGGGATATTGTGGGAGGGTGACTGGGAGGAGGCAGTGAGCAGGATGTAAAGTGAATAAAAGAATGCATAATTTGAGTTCAGGTAGAAATATTATTTTAGGAAAGTAGCAGAAGTAGATTCTTCTCTAGGGGCCATGATTTCACTAGCTATGGGTAATTAGCTAGGTTTACAGTACGAGACATGGACTTTTTCCCATTAAGTAGGCCTTAAGTCCAATTAGATGGTTGTTTTTTATACCTAAAATGTTAGTACTACTATTTTACCCTTGCAGAGAACAAAGAAAATCTTGTTAGAGAACCCCACTTTGAATATTGCATGTCACCCAAAAGGATCAAATGTTTACAAGCTAAGAATTGCAAGCAAACACGAGTTTTTGTAAAATCTACAATGACAGAATATTTCCAATCTTCCTAAATAGAATATCAGTAAAGATACCAGCAGTGAGACTTTGGAGAAGTTTCCATAAGCACACTGGCTTCTCTAGGATTTGAGATACATAAGATTGTAACTTTAATTTTTTCAAATCCTATTTTTAATGATGGTTCTTAAATGCTTTAACTTTCCGGTAGCCCTCCATCCACCAGAGCTAGTAGAAAAGAAAGGATACAGGGACTGGGGGTGGAGGGGAAGTGGACCAATTTAGAAAGGTTCTTTGGAATAACCCCCATCTATGTTGTCTGGAAATCGACAGTTCACTTCATAGGTTAGCAGCAGCAGCTTGATCCACTCACAGACATTTCATGGATACACCAGCAGTTGGACACACCAGCAGTCCAGTTTGGTAGAGTTGGGTCAGCAACAGTGGAGACAGGACCTAGCAGAGAAAGCCAAGTCTCACTCTTGGCTCAAGTCAGCAGGTGGGGCCAACAGGAACACCAGGAGAAACTCTCAGCTGTGCCTATCTCAGGGAAGTGAAGACCAGTAAAGACTCAAGACCCACAAGCTTGTACAGCTAGCTGTACTAGCAAGCCAAGCTCTGTCTCTATCACCTCTTGGAGTACTATTTACACCCTCCAGACATCATGTGTCCTCCACAAGCCTTGACTCAACACAGATTTTGCCTCAGCATGTACATCCAATCATCCTGAATCCACAAAAGTGGCAAGAAACTGCAGTATACCACCAGAAGTTTTTTGGTGTGTTTCTCCTTAAGGAGTCCCAACAAATGCAGCTCAATTATGCAGTGTAATGTGGACCAATACATGGGTGTTATTAAGAATCCTATATGTGAAGAATCCTTCATCACATTTCCCTTCATATGCTTGTTACAGCAGAGAACATGCTTTCTACTGTGTCTGCTTCAGAGAAAAGTTCCTAAACAACTTTGTCTTAACCCCTCACCCCTGTGTCCACTTTAATGAAACATTCCTGAAGGGGAAATTTTAAAAGTTCTTTGGAAAGTCGGTTGGATGGTGTTTTGCTGGTGCATACATGTAAAGGATCATTCTATTTACTTAAAATTAACTTAACTCCCAATTTTATATTATAAATAAAGCTATTATGCTATAGAGTTCCCAGGTGTTCACATATAGAAGTAAAAGATGTATAAGCTTCTTTTGCATAAGGATGCAAATTACTGAGGAATCACTGGAATGACTAAAGCATTTAAAATTAATATATGTGGAAAGAAGTAAATCCTTTCCCTACAGAATCCCTAGTAACAAGTCTGTGACTTTTGCTACCCAGATAAGGCTTTTGAATATTCTCAAAATATTTTAATATTGGAAACACTGAAGGCCAATTGATTTTTAACTCCCACAGCATACACATTTGGGATTAAAAATCATATCTGCCAGACTCAGAAGTTCCTACAGTCTTCTGCCTAGAAATATTGGTAGAAAAGATAATCAAATAATTTCTTTCTACTTTTTATGTTCCTTACCTCAATAACCCCAGAAGATGATTAATTTGAACTGTTTTTAGTATCCATGTTCTTAGAATAATAGAGTTAAAGTTTCTCACTCTTCTGTAGTAACTAACACTAGAGAACAATGTGTGTGATATAATGTGACTACAACCAATTAGAATACTTATCTTTCTCCTCCGTGTGTTGGCCTAGATTCCAGATAATACTGTCTCTCCTGATTTCCAGTCATCTGTTGTTTTCTCCCAATATATCAATTTTGGTATATAGATCTTATGATCTATAATGTGAGATTATTTTTAACACAGAGTGTTAGAACAGGGTTCAGTGGTCTCTTGACAATTTTCTTTTAAATATTTGTTGGTGACAATTATGGAGCCTGTGACTTGGCTGGAATGACTCAGCTGATAAATAACTTAATTCACGTCTATCATCAGTTAATAGTGAGTAATGGTAAATCTTTTATTTTGTTGTATCTTTATCAGGACTCAGTACAAGTTTGATTACATACAATTTATATACACATACACAAAATAAAATTATTTTAAACAATATTACTTTAGTTCTAAAGAGTAATCCTGCTTAAATTATTTAGCAGAAATGAGAGAAGAAAAAACTTTGCAAAGCTGAAAGGATATGTTAGAAAATAATGTGTCTGGATACCATTGAAGAATTATTCTGAACTCCTCTAGCTGTCTTCCTTGGAGTCTGCTTTTTATTAGAATAATAATAAATTTATCTTCTCAACTATTATAAAGCCTCCAAAGCAGAAGCAGGGTGAGGTGTAAGTAATGCTGTGTGGGAAGAGATTACTGGAATTGAGGGGAATTGAGAGGGAGTAGAAACCTAGTGCAGTGGGAACTTTCTGTAATTTATGAGGATGACCCTAGCAAGGATTCCTAGCATGGTAGGGCAAATATTCTGAATTGTCCAGTCTTTTATAGCCAGGCAAGGCTTCCAGTGGTTGGCTAGGTAGGGTTGCATTTGGTTGAATTGTTGGCCGGGAGAGGGGATCATGAAGATCTCCAAACAACCCAGGCTTATGATAGAACACAAGATCACTCTTAAAAATCTGACAACTGTACCATATTGCCAATGACAATATCAATAAAGTTCATTGAACACACAGGGAACAATCTGGTGGCTGCATGGAGCCTATACCACTATGTTCTGATCTCTGTGGTTCAGGAAGGTACCAGAAACCGGGACACCAATTCAGCCACAAAATTCTACTTCAAGATATACTATGGACAATGGTGGTACAGAAGTTGTGGAATTGGCTGACCAATATATGGCTTAATTTGAGGACCATTCCGGGGGGGGGAGTATGCCTTACACTGCTTCAATGGCCAGCCCACAGACATAGGGTAGAACCAAACAAGAGTGTCCAATCCCGAAAAAAATCAAAGAGATTATTTGAAATTATATTCTGCTTTATTAGCAAATCTATGGCTTGTTCTGTTGTTATCAGAAAGGTTTTGTCAACTTACTGGAGCTGGTACAGAGACATACATGTAGCCAGATATTATGTAGAGAAAGTTTCTACAGTCCTGTTTGGTTGTTGTCTCTTGGAGGCCTGC
Source organism: Rhynchomys soricoides (assembly GCA_019843965.1). Taxonomy (NCBI): domain Eukaryota; kingdom Metazoa; phylum Chordata; class Mammalia; order Rodentia; family Muridae; genus Rhynchomys; species Rhynchomys soricoides. The sequence goes on along the minus strand of JADRCH010000148.1, from coordinate 4,050,582 downwards.
TTCTTTCTGAAAGAAATTATAGGGGTAGTGATCTGGTGGAGCTAGGAGGTAGTTAGGGGAGCTTAAAGGACTGGAGAGAGAGGCAAAACTGTGGAATGGGTGAGAGAAGAATCTATTTCCAATTTTAAAAAGTACAAACAACAACAATAGAAAGCAAGGGTGGTATAGAGTCTTTTCACTTGACGTTTACAAGGAAATAGAAAGAACATGAGTTTTTGGACCAAACTATAGTCACAAGTATATTGATGATGCCTGACTGTGTAGCTGTGCTCCTACCTTGCTCATCTATCAAGTGGTACTAAAGAGATGGGAAATTAAATGAAATGTTTCATAGTTGTAGTGACTTTTAAGGGTCTCCTCCATCCTTCATTTGTTCTTCTGTGGACTTTGACTGTTACTGAGCCAAAGTGTTCTGCCTCAGCACTTTGTGCAAAGAGCTTGTATTCTGGCAAGTCATCTGTCTTCTGCTTACACTTTGTGTTTGACAGCAGCAACAGAGCTATTTTAAAGCACTGTTTTTCTCTATCATCTATACTGTGCTTGATTCACATCTGATCTAGGAAAAAAAAATGTTTCATGGCCTTCAACTTAGCAACGATCCTCATACATCAGTCAAACTGTTTTCTTTCCAGAGTTCCCACTGCAGCCTTTCAAGCCCATTTCTTACCTGGGGGTGTGATATTTCTTTCTTTTAAATAAATCCAGACTGGTCTCATAGTAAGCATTTGTGTTGAATTTTATCAACTCTCAAAGTGGGCCACAGAGTATATGAGAAAGAACACATTTATTCTATAGAAATCAAAACATTGTGATACATTGAAAACTGGTGGCTGTTCCTGGAGTCTCATTTATTATCTAAGCTATTAATTTCTTCTTGTTTTAAATGAACTTATATGTTTTTGTGATTCTAGTTTCTCTAAAGTACTCATCTTTTTATCTGCATTATTATCTACTCTCAAAAGATGCTATATATGTCTTTATATTTCATATATCAAGTATCTATTCTATTTCCCACAAGGTAAGAAACAGACTTGATGTTATTGTAAAGCTACTGTCCCAGATTTAAATTTAGATGTTATCACTATCAGAAAGGATCATCCATGGTATGTATCTATAACCCAAATCACTGGCATAATAAGTTCACATAATTATGATGCCTGTGTTAGATAGTTTAATGTCAACTTGACACAAGCTAAAGTCATAAAATCAGGCTATAGGCAAACCTGAAGAACATTTTTCTTAATTAGTGATTGATGCAGGAGGACTCAGTCTATATGGGTTATGCTACACCTGAGCTGGATGTCTAGAGTTCTATAAGAAAATAGGCTGTGCAAACCAAGTTGCCAAGCCAGTAAGCAGTACTTCTCCATGGCCTCTGCATCAGTTCTTGCCTCTAGCCTTGCTTGAGTTCCTGTCCTGACTTCCTTCAGTGATGGACTAAGATGTAGAAGAATGAGCCAAAATAAACCCTTTCCTTCTCAACTTGCTTTTGGTCATGGTGTTTCATCATAGAGATTGAAACCCTAAGACAATAACCAAAGTGATCCACTTGTTAAGAAGCATGTTTAATGGAATAAATTTTCCATCGGTCTTTTGGAAGTTGTAACAGCTTCTCAAAGTTTATAATACATATTGCAGTGATTGTGAATGTAGTCATATTCATAAAAGGCTGCTATAATAAATATTCATTATTTTTGGCTACCCAAACTTTTTTACTCTAGTAATTATATACCTTTTTGAAAACCTAGTTCTTTCTCCCACACACAGCATCCTTCCTCTACCAGCTGGCACTTTTCTTTAATAGTAGCACAGGTTGTTAACTAATATCTACATTCTGAGAAAAAGAATCTTATGCAGTATAACATCAAACAGGATGAAATACTTAGCAATAAAAAAAGGTTACCAAATATGTGAAGGCTCTGCATGTTAAAAATGACAAAATAATTTTAAAAGAAATAATAAAAATAGGTGACATCAAAGCATTCTATGCTTTCAGATTAGATATTTTCAATCCATATGATTCAAGCAATCTGCAGATTCACTTACATTCTTCCCACAAACTAAATACTATTCTTGTGCTAATTAGAAAAACTAAGACTCATATGAAGCCTTCAGATAACCCTATTATTGATGACAACTTATTAGAATGAACAAACTTGGAAGTCATGAAATTTTAGTTTTTAGAATATAGAATAAAACCACAGCACTAAAGATAGTATGGTATTGGAATGAAACTGATATAAACCAATGGGACACAGTACAAAAGAGTCCCTAAATTAGCTTATATCATCAGATGAGTTTTAATAAAAGGACTGAGACTATAAAAGGAAAAAATACATATTTTTAATAAATGATATTGCGAAAGCAGCTTATTCAAACACAAAAGAATAAAGTTTAATATTTACCTGATATCATATACAAAGCTTAACTTATAAATTAAAGGCCTAGGTATAATATATAAGACTATAAAACTCCTAAAATATAGAAGAAAATTTTCCAAACATTGGATATAATGAAGATATAAAACTCAAAGTCTAAGCAAAGGCAAGAAAAAGCTTCTAAAGGCCGTTACTGGGTCCATGGCTCTGCTGCAGCTGGAAGCCATGATGATATCTATGACCCCGTGTTACCACCTAATGCCATGCAGATGTTTTGGGGGAATGCTGCTTCCAGGGCCCATGCTGATGTGTGCAGCCCATTCAGAATCCAGAGGCCATGTTAATGTCCTTGGTCTGTGCTGCTGCTGTGGACTATGATGGTGTCCATGGCCCATGGTGCAGCAGAGGTCTGTTTTGATGTTCATGGTCTGTATTGCTACCAGAAACCATGCTGAGGTCTATGGAAGGTGCTGATGCAGGGGAGCATGTGGCTGTTTGTGTTTCGTGCTGTCACCAGAAACCAAGTGCAAGTCCATGATCCATTCTCGTACAGACTGTAAAGGGCAAGGAAGCTACATTTGTCATAACACTGATGACTGCAGAATGACAATTGAGAAAGAAGAATGTAGAAGGCTTGTATGACAACCCATATTTCCCCACAACCATTCACAAAATATAATAGCCTAGACAGAAAGCCATACAAGAGAACTCTTAAAAATTGTGGTATGGATACTGAAGCTCTCCATAACCGAGGGGTTCTGGCAAAGGTGCAGGTGGGAAGGACTCAGTTTTCTTTAAGGGAGTGACCACATTAGTTTGATCAAGCTCCAGTGAGTATACGAGCAACACAAATTGGACCTTCTCTTCTTCCTCCTCTACTTCTTGACAAAGAGTGATTGGTCAGTATTGATATTTTTGACATAAGGAAAATTGTCAAAACTTTTTCCAGAATTTTGCTTTTAGTAATAATTGGACAAAGGACTTCATCATCCTTGAAAACTAAGTATCAGGTTTTGAACTTTGGATGCTGCTAGTGCAATATTTCCTGCCTTATTGTACAAGTAGAGGAAAGCACAAAGGAAAGACGAAAAATTGATAGTTTATCTTCTGGAGGTTTGCTACAAAGCTGCTACTGGCACTGCCATCAAAATTACACATAGGACTCATAAAAGGTAACTTGCAAGCACCATAATAAATAGTTTATACTCATAGATTCATGCAACAGGATTACAATTCTTAAAGCATAGTTTCTAACTTCCATGAGCTTATATTCTGCTAACATAATTGAATATATAAATAGGGAAATTCAAAAATGTGAATAAGATGAAAACCTCAATAATAAACTATATATGAAAATTTTTTATAATATGAATGAGAGATATGCAATATTGAAGAAGGAAGAAATACTGAGTGAATACCAAAGGAAAAAACAAACAGAGTATCTTTGAAAGAAAAGGCACTTGAGCAAAATCTGAAAGAATGGTTAAAATTGACATGATAAAACACATTGAAGTATCACGCCATTAGATAATGATAAGCTCTCAAAACAAACAAGAGAGCAAACAACCAAACAACAATGACAACATAAACTTCCCTGTGGTGGTCTTAATACAGAGGTTTCAGGGTATAGCAGGGGTGGTAGAAAATGAGGTCAAGAAGTGGTACAATCCATAGACCCAAAGAAGTTAAGTAACAAGGAGGATCCAAGGGAGGATGCTTGAATCTCATTCAGAGGGGAAATAAAATCAAGGGAGAGAACAGGGTGGGAGAGACAGTGAGGATGGGAACAGTGATAGGAATCAGATGTGGAGACAGGGAGGGGGTGATGGAAAATTGAAAGGAAATTGATGGCAGGCTTCTCTGAAACTAGCTAGACCTGGGACAGGGGAGGCTTCCAGGAATCCATGGGTGTGACCCTAGCTGAGACTCCTAGCAGCTGAGGATATAGAGTTTGAAATGACTACTTCCTGTACCCAGGGAGGACTTCCATTGCAGGGAGGGGACCACCAATCCACCCACAAATCTTTAACCAAAAATTTGTCCTGCCTACAAGATGTGCAAGAATAAAGTTGGAGCAGAGATTGAGAGAATAGCCAGCCAATGACTGGCCCAAATTGAGACCCATCCCATGGGGGAGAGAAAACCCCTGACACTCTGAATGAAACTCTGCTATGCTTGCAAACTGGAGCCTAGCATAACTTGTCTTCTAAGAGGCTCCATCAAACAGCTGATGGAAACAGGTGCAGAGACCCACAGTGACTGAACCACCAAAGAGCATGTGTAGGCTGTACCTTGGTACCCTACACGTTTGTATCAGATGTGCCGCTAGATTTACATGTGGGTCACCTAACAATTGGAGCAAGGGGTTGTCTCAGACACTGTTGCCTGCCTTTGGATCCCCTTCCACTATCTGGGCTGCCTTGTCTGGCTTCAGTGGGAGAGGATATGGTTAATCCTGCTGGGACTTGATGTGCTAGGGTGGATTGGTATCCCTGAGAGTTTCCAGTTCTCAGAGGAGAATGGGGGAGGATCTTGTAAGAGTGGGACTGGGAGTAAAGGAGGAATGGGGACTACAATTAGGATGAAAAGTGAATACATAAGTTAATGAAAACAACAACAACCAACAGCAACAAAACCAAGAGCTGCCTGGAATGGTCTCACTACAGAGGTTTCAGGAAACAGCAATGTTGGTAGAAAATGAGGTCAAGGGATAGGTTATCTCTTTGCCTGTTTGGCCATCTTAGTGATAAGTATAGTCCATCATAACCAAGATATAAAATGCACAGTGCCGGAAGAATGAGATTGGGGATTCCATTATAATAAAATACCATGGTGTCTTTGTAAAGGGGTAGTCTGAGTGAGACAGGGGTAAGTGAAATCCATTTTTTGTTTTACTGTCATTAAAATACCATTGGTTAAAAATGTTAAAATGTTATTTTCCTAGACACAGAGCATGAAAAACGTTTAAGATAATTGATGGTTTTCATGGTTAAAAAGCTCAAGAAGGTCAAATAGGTAGACAAACAATTGGCATATCACATGACAGAGGGGTCATTCAGGTGTATAAACAGATCTGTAAAAATAAAACAGACGAAATACAGCACTTTGCTCTAAAGGCTTTAGAGATTAAAGAATATTTGATCACAGAGATTTTAAGCTCTACGAATTTAAGAACCATATTTCTTGACTTATTCTAGAATCATTGTTGCCTGGCTACAATACATTAAACTCTTTGCAAGGAATATTTTCAATCTTTGAAAGTTAGATAAATTTGCTGAATGTATATTGATCAAAACCACTGACCATTACCGCTTTCCAACTCTCCTTGTGCCTCTGCACCTCATCTCTTTCCCTACTTCACATCTACTTTTGATTTAATTTTACTGTTTTTTATTTGTTATGTTCAGAAGATACAAAGGATACAAAGATACAGCACATGTGCCAGGGATATCCCCTGTAAGCAGACTTGTGTGTCCTGATCAAAGTAAGGAAGAGTGTTCTTCTTGGCCCTCTTTCCTCTTCCATCTTTTAACTACAAAGAGGGTACATAAGTGGTCTTTTGACATAATAAGCAAGTTCTTTGTTTATTTGAGGGGAAATATGTGGTCATAATCTTTTTCACACGAATAATTTCAGGCCCTGAAAACTATTGCTGATAAGCAGACAAAGCTCTTGCTGAGTGTTCCTTTCTGCTTTCTTTTCCCTTTAGAGTTACATGAGAGCTAATTAGAGAGAATTATTTTCCTAAAGTGATGGAGCTTTGTCTGATCACTGCAGCCCAAAAGTTTTACACAGAACTAATTGGAATTAGCTTATGCTTCTAAAGTCTTTTTGTTTTACTGTTTTGTGTTTTATTTTATTTTGAAATTATAATATATTACTACACATTTCCCTCCCTCTCCTCTCACCAGACCCTCCCATCTCTCTCTCTCTCTCTCTCTCTCTCTCTCTCTCTCTCTCTCTCTCTCATCTTGCAAATTCATAGAGGAATTATTTTTCTTTTTTTCCTTGATTATTGTCCCTTGTTTCCTTGATTATTGTATTGTATGCATATATAATCCTAAATATAATCTGCTCAGTCTTTATAGTATTATTTGAATATCTGTCTTCCAGGCTGACCATTTGGTATTGGATAATTGATTAATGTCCTCTTCACTAGTCTATTTATCCCACTCTCACCATTCCTATTTTCTGTAGTTCTTTTTGTAGGATTGAGGCCTCATGGGCATTTCTGTCCTTTTTAATATGTCTATTATTGTTATTTTTGCTCAGCTCATGGTTAGGCAATCATGTTGTTCGAACTTTTTGGATATAGCTTCTGACATTACTAAGAAACACACTCTCACAGCAGACTCCCTGATTCTTTGGCTTTTACCACCTTTTTGCTATCTCTTCAGCCGTATTTGCAGAGCCTTGGCTGTAGGCATTGTTTTGTGGAGGTATCCATCTGGCCTGAGCTCTAACAACTCTGCCTTTTGATTAGTTGTTTTCTGTGATGGTCTCCATCTGTTGCAAAGAGAAGTTTTCTGGAAGAGGAGTGATGACTATACAAATATGTAGAATGTACTTAGGGGAGATGCCAGCTTAGTGAAGTGGCTGTTGGAGGTTCTTCCCCACAATCCATGACTTCATTGCTTGGCTGGGTTTCCAGTACCAGTCATGAGTTTCTTCTTATTAAGTGGGTTTTAAATCGAATGAGAGACATGTTGGTTACTACCAATGTATGCATAGGTATAGTGCCATGATTGTCATCATTGTGATTAATAGGCATCATAACTAAGTAGAACTATTTGTTGCTTCACTCATTTGAAGCTCGCATGGTGCTGTTTTGTACATTTAATTCTACCTTCCAGACTTCAAATATAGAAGACAGTATATCAGAAGAGTTGCTACTTATATAGTGCATTAATATGAAGGTTAGCTGTGATAAAATCCAAGTCTCACTTCTCATTCTCACCCTATAGCAATAATGATTCTGGGTCCTTGCAAGAGGTCCAGAGTAATTAAAAGAGCAGCAGGAAGGCCCTTTCATCCTTACATCATTATGAATGCTTATCAGAGGATGGAAAGGTAAAAACTATTATGTAAATGAGGCGTCTATATATTTCATCTGATGCATCTTCCTATCACTCTTTCAAGGTACCGGCTATTATCCATATACTACATGGAAGGAACTGAAGTTTAGACACTAATATGTATGACATCTCTACAGAAATACATGGCTCTGGGATGTATGGCTCATATTTTTCTACTTCTATCATAGGTGCACATTTCATTGTCTCTTTACTCTCACGTGTTTTTTGGTTGTTTAAACTGAATTCCATCAATTACAAGATAGTGTTTTTCCATGTCATGACAATATCTTAAATGGAAATCAGTAATGTGCTACAGTGGTTATTAGCTAAGAGAGGACTAACCCATTTGTCACTGTCCAACTGTGTGAACAACCAACTTGAGTATTATTCTTAGAAGCAGTATTTGGTGGCTATTTTGTCAACAAACTATTTTAGCAGCATAATAAGAAAGGTCGCATGTCTGGCAGTCTTCTCTACATCTTCCCTTAATGAGTAGTAAGGGACTTGGAAGGTGTCCTCGTTAGCTTTTGTCAACTTAACACAACTCTAGACAAATCTGGAAAGTGAAAACATTAATGAGAAAAGTAATACATCAGATTGACTAGTCTTTGGAATATTTTTATTAATGTTTAATGTAAGAGGTTCCTATCCATTCTGGGCACTGCCACTCCTGGGCATGTAGTTCTAGGGTACATAAGAAGTGAGGCTGACACTTGGGTTAATACTATTCCCCCAAAGAAACATAGACTAATATAAACCATAGTATTAGACATGAAAAACTTTTATGAAGAGTTGGTCAGTATAGGCCAAATGATTTCTGAAACAATATTGATGATCGATATTTCTCAGAGGTCAGGTATATACCCATGTTTCTGAAGACACCACATACTTAGGACACATGATTCAGATGGTTTCAACTGGGTATGACCCAAAAGCCTCTTCTATGGTCTAGTTTCCATAGTTCTAGAAAATACAATACAAGCTAAGAAGGAAGGGAATTAATTGAATAGCCCTATCCAAGAGCAACACCTATGAACAATGACAATAACTGGTATAGGAAGATATTTATAAGGTCCACAATATGGCACTCACTTCTTGGTGGCAACCATCTGTCTAATTGTACATAAGGCCCACTCCATAAGAGGAAAATCATGCCTGGTATTAGACAACTTCCCAGGGATAGAAAGATCATGAGTATTAGAAAGAGTGCGGGTGAGCACCCTCATAGAAGCAGGGGGAGGGAGGATGGGATAGGGAGTTTCCAGAGAGGAAACCAGGAAAGGAGATAACATTTGAAATGTAAATAAATAAAATATCATATATATAATATATATATTTTAAAAAATAAGAAAGCGTATACTATCTTAACTTTTCTAGATGAGCATGATTCCTTCCTTACTACATTCTAAATCTTATCTTTACTCACAGATAACTGTAGCTACCACCCCTCATCAAAGAAGGAATAATTCCACTTACTTCTCTTTATAGTAAGTGGAAGCCATCGCAAAAACTACAACTAGGCAGAATGTAGAGATCAATAGACTATGGGAAACCCAATGGATTTATCTACATAACAACTCCTGTATGTATGGCTCAGAGAATGTGCTATAGGAGGATCCAGACAGAATGTAAGAGGCAGAATCCCAGGAAGACTGCAATGAAATAGTCTCTACTAGAAACAGCTATATAAACAAAACTTGAACAATGCTAATATCGATGTTCATATAAAAGTGAAAGGGGAGAAATTTTTGGGATCTCATCCATCAACAAAGAAATATATGTAGATATTAACTGCTCTTTTATTTTATGGATATTTTCATTATTTACATTTCAAATCCTATCCCCTTTTCAGGTCTCCCCACCAGAAACACCCTATCCTATCGCCCCTGCATCTATGAGGGTGCTCCCCCAACCACCTACTCACTACCACCTTCCTGCCCTGGCATTCCTTATACTGGGGTATTAAATCCCCATAGGACCAAGAGCAGCTCCTCCCACTGATGTCCTACAAGGCCATCCTCTGTCCCATATTTGGCCATAGTCATGTGTCCCTCCATGTGTACTCTTTGGATGATGGTCCAATCCCAGGAGCTCCGGGGGTTCTGGTGAGTTGACACTGTTGCTCTTCCCAACACACACAGGGCTACAAAACCCCTCAGCTCCTTCAGTCCCTTCTCCAACTCCTCCATGGGGAACCCAGACTCAGTCCAATGGTTGGATGCCAGTATCTGCCTCTGTATTTGTCAGGCTCTGGCAGAGCCTCTCAGGAGACAGCCAGATCAGGCTCCTGTCAGCAAGTACTTCCCAGCATATGCAATAGTGTCCAGGTAAGGTGACTATATATGGGATGGGTCCACTAGTGGGGCAGTCTCTGGATGGCCTTTCCTTCAGTTTCTGCTCTACACTTTGCCTCCATATTTCCTCCTGGGAATATTTTGTTCCCCCTTCTAAGAAGCACTGAAGCATCTACTCTTTGGTCTTCCTTCTTGAGCTTCATACGGTCTGTGAATTGAATCTTCGGTATTCTGAGCTTTTGGGCTAATATCAACTTATCAGTGAATGCATACCATGTGTGTTCTTTTGTGACTGGATTACCTCACTCAGGATGATGTTTTCATGTTCTATCCATTTGACTAAGAATTTCATGAACTCATAGGTTTTAATTGCTGAGTAGTATTCCATTGTGTAAATGTACCACATTTTCATATCCATCCCTCTGTTGAGGGTCATCTGGTTGTTTCCAGCTTCTGGCTAGTATAAATATGGCTGCTATGAACATAGTGGAGCATGTGTCCTTGTTATATTTTGGGGCATCTTTTGGGTATATGCCCAGGAGTGGTATAGCTGGGTCCTCGGGTAGTATTATGTCCAATATTCTGAGAAATCGCCAGACTGATTTTCAGAGTGGTTGTACCAGCTTGCAATCCCACCAGCAATGGTGGAGTGTTCCTCTTTCTCCACATCCTTGCCAGAATCTGCTGTCACCTGAATTTTTGATCTTAGCCATTCTGACTGGTGTGAGACAGATATTAAGTTCTCAGAGAAGAAAAATTTATCCACTCCCAGGATGGGCCTTCTTATTTGTTGTTCAGTGAAGAGTTATCAGCTTTGAAACCATATATACACAAAGAACAAAACTGGACTCACAATTTTTATTTATATATTTGTGCATCCACACACTTGTAACAAATAAAATTAAAGAAAAAGAGGCTAACAGCTTGAGAATGAAGTGACATGGGAGGCATCGGTGGGTAGGTAGCTGGAGCTTCTGAAAAGAGAAAGAGAGGGAAGTGATATACTTCTATTTTAATTAAAACTAAAGTGAAGTAAGGGGAGGGGAAAGGATATGAAGAGGGAGAGGAGGAGGTCAGGCTGATCAAGACATAAGGAGAAATCTAGTTAGTAACCAGCACTCCTTCATGTCTGACATTTCAGCTCCTATCTCCAGGTTCCTGACTTGAGTTACTGCCAGACTTCTCTCATTGAATGAGTATGACCTGAGAGTTGAAGAATAGAATAAACCTTCCTTTCTCCACATTGTTTTTGGTCATGGTATTTTAACACAGGAGTAGAAAACCTAACTGTGACAAAAAGGACTGTTAAAGTAAAGCTGTATGGAATTTACGCCTGTGGTCTGTGCCACGCGGCTCCATACCCAAATATTGCAGGGAAAGAGCTACCCTCCCAGGAGTGTGGGCAAGCTTGTAATCAGGGGTAAGGCCAGTACCTCTGCTCAGAGGGACCTGCCTGGAACCCTCAGGACACAGGGACCTACAAGCAGCCTGGGTCAGGAGGATTCCAATTTCCTTCTGCAGCTGTGGAACTCAGTCTGTGCCACAGAGCTCCATAGTCAAATAGCACCTGGAGAAAGCTAGCGTCTCAGGAGTATGGACAATCCAACGAGCAGAGCAGAGGTAAGACAAGCACCACTGCTCAGCAGGACCTGCCCAGAACCCTCAGGACACAGGGAATGAGGAATGGCCTTCTGGTTTCCTTCTGCAGCCAGGGAGTTAATCCTGAGACACAGGGCTCCATACTCAGTGCCAGGAGAGAGCTGGTCTCCCAGGAGTGCGAACACATCTTTGAGCACAGTAAGACCACCACTTCTGTTCAAATTTCTCCATCGAGAGGGATGCTCGCAGAGCGATCAGGACACAGGAACCAAAAAACAGCTGAGACAGGAAACTTTTGGTTTCTTTCTGCACCCCAGAACTGACCCTGTACCACAGCCCTCCAACGCCAAATTCCTCTCAGAGAGAGCCGGTTTCCAAGGAAAACTGACACAAAGGCTTGCAGGAGGGACAAGTCGCAGTCAGAGAGAACAAGACCAGCTAACACTAGAGATAAACAGATGGCAAAAGACAAGGGCAAGAATATAAGGAACAGAAACCAAGGCTACGTGGCATCATCAGAACCCAGTTCTCCCACCATAGCAAGCCCTGGATATCCCAACACACCAGAAAAGCAAGACTCAGATTTAAAAATCACTTCTCATGATGATGATAGAAGACTGTAAGAAAGAAACAAATAATTCCCTTAAATAAATACAAGAGAACACAGGTAAATAGCTAGAAGCCCTTAAAGAGTAAATACAGGAAAACACAATCATACAGGAGAAGGAGATGAACGAAACCATCCAAGATCTAAAAATGGAAATAGAAACAATAAAGAAATCATGAAGGAAGACAACCCTGGAGATAGAAACCCTAGTAAAGAGATAAGGAGTCATAGATGGAAGCATCACCAACAGACTACAAGAGATAGAAGAAACTCTCAGCTGTGGAAGATACCATGGAAAATATTGATACAACAGTCAAAGAAAATGCAAAATACAAAAAGCTCCTAACCCAAAACATCCTGGAAATCCAGGACACAATGAGAAGACAAAACCTAAGGATAATAGGTATAGAAGAGAGTGAAGATTCCCAACTTAAAGGGCCAGTAAATATCTTCAACAAAATTATAGAAGAAAACTTCCCTAACATAAACAAAGAGATGAACATAAACATTCAAGAAGCCTACAGAACTCCAAATAGATTGGACCAGAAAAGAAATTCCTCCTGTCACATAATAGCCAAAACACCAAATGCAGAAAACAAGGAAAGAATGTTAAAAGCAGTAAGTGAAAAAGGTCAAGTCACACATAAAGGCAGACCTAACAGAATTTCACCAGACTTCTCACCAGAGACTATGAAAGCTAGAAGATCCTGGACAGATCTCATAGAGACCTAAGAGAAAACAAGTGCCAGCCCAGGCTGCTATACCCAGCAAAACTCTCAATTACTATAGATGTTGAAACCAAGATATTCCATAACAAAACCAAATTTTCACAATATCTTTCCACAACCTAATAACCTTATCAAAAAATGGGGAACATTTCCCTGATGACTAAGGATGTTGAACATTTCTTTAGGTACTTCTCGGCCATTCGAGTTTCTTCAGTTGAGAATTCTCTGTTTAGCTCTCTTCACCATTTTTTGATAGCTTCTTGGGTTCTTTGTATACATTGGATATTAGCCCTCTTTCGAATGAAGGATTGGTAAAGATCTTTTCCCAATCTGTAGGTTGCCATTTTATCCTATTTACAGTGTCCTTTGCCTTACAGAAGCTTTGAAATTTTATGAGGTCCCATCTGTTGATTCTTGATCTTAGAGCACAAGCCATTGGTGTTCTGTTCAAGAAGTTTCCCCATGTGTCCATGTGTTCTAGACTTTTCCCCACTTTCTCTTCTATTAGATTCAGTGTATCTGGTTTTATGTGGAGTTGTGGTGAAAGAAGAACACTCCTCCATTGCTGGTAGGAATGCAAGTTGATACAACCTCTCTGGAAATCAGTTTGGCAGATCCTCAGAAAAATGAACATAATACTACCTGAGGACCCAGCTATTCCACTCCTGGGCATATAACCAGAAGATGCTCCAACATGTAATAAAGACATATGTTCCACTATGTTCGTAGCAGCCATATTTATAATATCCAGAAGCTGGAATCAACCCAAATGTCCCTCGACAGAGGAATGGATACAGAAAATGTAGTACATTTACACAATGGAATACTACTCAGCAATTAAAACCAATGCATTCATGAAATTTGCAGACAAATGGATGGATCTTGAAATATCATCCTGAGCGAGGTAACACAGTCACAAAAGAATGAACATGGTATGTACTCACTGTTAAGTGGTTATTAGCCCAAAAGTTCAGAATACCCAAGAGTCACTTCACAGCAACAGTAGAGCAGAGTGTGAGGTCCCAGATGGAGGACTTGGAGAAAGGACTGAAGGAGCTGAGGGAGTTTGCATCCCCAGGGAGGCAGCAACAGTGGCAACTGGCTTGACCCCTCAATACTCCTGAGACTGATCCACCAACCAAAGAATACACATGGAGGGATCCATGGTGCTGGCCACATATGCGGCAGAGGAGGGTCTTGTTAGTCATCAGGGGGAGGAGAGGCCCTTGGGCCTGAGGGTATTAGATCCCCTAGTATAGGAGAATGTCAAGGAGGGAAGATGAGAGTGGGTGGGTAGGTGGGGAAATATCCCAAAAGAGGCAGGGGAGGGTGGAGAGAATAGGGAGGTTCCAAAGGAGAGATCTAGAAAGGGGAAAACATTTGAAATGTAAATAAAGTAGAAAAAATTGGGGAACAGAGCTAAACAGAGAATTCTCAAGTGAGAAAACTCGTAGGGCTGAGAAACCTAAAGAAATGTTCAACATCCTTAGTCATCAGGGAAATCCAAATCAAAACAACCCTGAGATTCCACCTCATACCAGTCAGAATGGCTAAGATCAAAAACTCAGGTGACAGCAGATGCTGGCAAGGATGTGGAGAAAGAGGAACATTCCTCCATTGCTGGTGGGATTGCAAGCTGATACAACCTCTCTGGAAATCAGTTTGGTGGACCCTCAGAAAATTAGATATAGTACTACCTGAGGACCCAGCTATACCACTTTTGGCCATATACCCAGAAGATGCTCCAACATATAGTAAGGACACATGCTCCACTACATTCATGACACCCATATTTATAATAGCCAGAACCTGGAAACAACCCAGATGTCTCTCAAAAGAGGAATGGATACAGAAAATGTGGTACATTTATACAATGGAATACTACTCAGCTATTAAGAACAATGACTTCATGAAATTCGCAGACAAATGGCTAGAACTTGAAAATATCCTGAGCGAGGTAACTCAGTTACAAAAGAATAAACAGGGTATGTACTCACTGATAAGTGGATATTAGCCCAAAAGTTCAGAACACCCATGATTCAATTCACATCAACTGTTGGACTGAGCTTGGGGTCCCAGGTGGAGGAGTTGGAGAAGGGACTGAAGGAGCCGGGGAGCCCCATGGGGAGGGAGCAACAATGTCAACTTGTCAGGCCCCCTGGTGCTCTCAGAGACTGGGCTACCAACCAAAGAATGCATATGGAGACACCCATGGTGCTGGCCACATATGTGGCAGAGGAGGGCCTGTAGGCCATCAGGGGGAGGAGAGGCCCTTGGGCCTGAGGGTGTTAGATGAGCAAGTATAGGGGAATGCAAGGGAGGGAAGATGGGAGTGGGTGGGTGGGTAGGGTAATACCCTCATAGAGGCAGGGGGAGGGAGGATGGGATAGGTTGTTTCCGAAGGGGAGACCTGGAAAGCGGAATACGTTTGAAATGTAAATGAAGTATCAAAAATTTAAAGATAAACATTTATGATATTTTTCAGAAATATGGCATCACGAATATCTTGGTATAACCAGAATTAATATTAGAGAGCAAAACACCAACTACTGGATTCTCAGAGTCAAAGTTTCATGAGTTTACTGTTTCTTTTTTGCTATATTATATCTGCTTGTCTTACTTCTTTCATAAAATTGATATATATAGTTTTTAAAGTCTGTCTTCAAAATATCCTATATAATTCTAACATATATTCATAATTTCTCACCTTCTTTCAAACATATGAATTCAAATAGCAAGCAGGACTAGTAAGCATTTATTCAATCAATCAATATGTTGTTTCCAGGAGTGTGGCATATTTTAATTTCAGAATATATATAATTTCATAAATACATAATTCAAATGTGTGAAATAATAAATATGTACATATAATTTTTGTTTTAAAATTTACTTCTCTTTTTGAGATTATAATTTAAACACACAGTGACTTTTTAATATTATATTATGTCATACATTTTATCCTTTATCCATAACAGCATTTTTTATCATATAAGTATTATTTGTCCCAATTTACAATGAAAGTGTGACTCTTATGGAAATTGAATATTTTACTAGAAATGCTAAGATTTTAAATCAAATTTCCAGCATTAACTATCATGTTAGAATACATTTGTCACTTTTCCAAATTTCTGTGTGTATTGCACCAGAGGTCCACTCTACGTAGTTCATGTGGTGAAAACTAATTGAGACTAATCTGCTTCTGGCAAATGAAGGAAAACATCTCCCTTTAGAAAAATAAAAGACTTCATGAAATTCGTAGACAAATGGATGGATCTTGAAAACATCATTCTGAGCGAGGAAAGGCAGTCACAAAAGAATGAACATGGTATGTACTCACTGTTAAGTGGTTATTAGCCCAAAAATTTGAAATACCCAAGAGTCACTTTGCAGCAACAGTAGTATTGAGTGCGAGGACCCAGATGGAGGGCTTGGAGAAAGGACTGAAGGAGCTGAGGGAGTGTGCAGCCCCAGGGAGGTAGCAACACTGGCAAATGGCCTGACCCCAGATACTTCTGGAGACTGATCCACCAACTAAAGAATACACATGGAGGGACCCATAGTGCTGGCCACAAAGACTGCAGAGGAGGGTCTTGTTACCCATCAGGGGGAGGAGAGGCCCTTGGGCCTGAGGGTGTTAGATCCTCCAGTATAGGAGGATCAATGAGGGAAGGGAGTGGGTGGGGGGTGGGGGGGTGGGTTGGAGAATATCCCCATAGTGGCACGGGGAGGGCGGAGGGAATGGGGAGGTTCCAAAGAGGAGATCTGGAAAGGGGGAAACATTTGAAATGTAAATAAAATATGAAAATTAAAAAAAATTAAAAAAAGATAAAGAAAAGAAATAACTCAGAGAAACAGCAAATTGGTAAAGCATCAGCCTTTGTTTCTGGTTGTTCAATGAGAAAAGCCAAATTTTGTTACCAAACATACCTGAGATTGACTCATAATCCATATATTAACAACAAGAACTAGGAAGGGTTACTTATGTTTGGAGTGGGAGGAGAAAAAAAGAATGATTATGGTAGACTCTCTGACCATTTGATGGTCTTAGGGAAGATAATGAATGGCCTATTTGTCTCATTTAGCTCAGTTTTATACAAAAATTACCCATGAGTTTATTTTTGTTCTCAGGGATTTTCTTCATTATAGTTAAACTGTTGTTGTTGGGGCTTGTTTTTTTTTCTTCTGCTCCATAATTGAGGGACACACATAAGCTCTTACTTATTCAAGACAGTTACCGAGCACAGTGATATATGAGACATTCTACCAGCACCGATGTAAAATATCAACAAGCAGCATCTTCATCTCTTTAGAGCATGACACTGTGCATGAGACATGAGAGTATGTAATTTCCAAATTTTATACTATAGAGATTTAATGTGATAGCTTTTTCCCTGACCTCCATGGACTTATGTAGGGTCAGGCTGTTTCATTGGTACTATAACGGACTATTAATGTGAAAAGTTTTAACCAATCTCTATTGCAAAAAAGTCCTTTGTTGTAGTTTCTGATGATTTTTTCATGACCTAAATCCTTTCAGGAATGTAATCTCTAGCATACCTGGACAGTTGTTTCTCTTGCTCTACCGAACATTCAGACCCATGAGGGAAGACACTGGTTATAGTCCACAGGAAGGCAGATGTAGTTCTCCCCATGCTACAGAATAAGACCTATCGTTATTGCTAACATTTAAGTAAGCAGTGTATGTGTGTGTGTGTGTGTGTGTGTGTGTGTGTGTGTGTGTGTGTGTTGAACTGAATGCCAGTCTCATCCTTGATTGACAAGTGCTCTACCATTCATAAATACATAGACATTAACATTGTTATTTACTTTTAAGTCAAATTAACTATCCCCAGATCACATGTTGAGTATCAGAGGAATAGTCTACTCAAAATACTTGTTTGTACCATCCATTTTGATTGAGATACAAACATGTTTTATTTTTCTTAGCAAGAGGTTAAAAAAGGAGCTTCTCCACAGTTCCTGATAATCTTTCTTCTTTACAAGTGCTTGAGAAAGTACTTCAGGCTTCCATTACTTCTGTATTCAGAATCCTAAATAATGCTCTCATCTTACTATATTACACAAGTGCCATTCTGTGTTTCAAGGAACTCACTATTACGTTCTGCCCCTGCAAGAATCCTGACTTTATTTAAGGGATCCTTTTCTGTCTATCATGCTGTGTGTTCTCATTACTAGGAGAAGAATCAATATGTATAGTGTTATAGGGCCAATGTTTATGTAGTTACACCATTTTGCTTACCCGTGACCTTCAGGTGTCAATCTCAAGATAAAGTTGTATAATAGACTACGAAGAACAATGATATCTGAAATTCAGAGAAATCAGCATGAGCTACATCATTCAGAATTATAAAGCAGAACATTTCAAGTTTGACAACCATGATGGATAACAATAATGACATATTGATATATGACTTTTATACTTCTGTCATAACAGATTACTACAAAGTTATGACCTTCAAACAGCACAACTTAAGAATCTTATATTTTTGGATCTTAATATTCCCAAATGGGCATATTATGTTGAAATCAAAGTTCAGTAAGGGTAAGGTTTTTTTTTTTTTGTTTGTTTGTTTTGGAAAAAACAAGGAAAGGGACACTTTATTTTTCTTAGTATACACAAGCCACTAGCATTTCTTAGCTCATGGTACCTTCTGCCAGGATCAATGCCAGAAATGTAATGTCTCTCTGACCCATCTTCCACAGAAACTGCTTTCTTCTGTATCACAACATGAATAAGACCTCTGTTTTTAAGGATACAGATAATCAGATTGGTATACCTGTAAACTCCACATTTAAATTATTTTTCAAGATCCTCATAATGAATCACTTCTACAAGGTTCCTCGACAGAAAACATGGAAGATAATGTAGTCACATATAATAGGGACTAGATTGTAAATATATTTGAAAACAAATTTTATGCCTATCACAAATAACCATCACTAATTATACATTTTGGCTCTCATGTTATCCCAAGCACACCATTTTAGACACACATCTACATTTTGAAGTCAGGAAATGTTTTAGCTCTGTAAAATGATATTAAAAAAAAATTTAAGTAGAAAGAGTAGAAGCCCTAAATTCATGTTCTTATCCAGTTCTTCTAGCTGCCAGAATCCAGTAAAACAAATCTGTGGTTTAACAGGGAATTTCCATGGCAACCACTGTATGGCTGCTGAGCTGGGAGAAAGGATTTTATTCTCAGAGATATGTGGAGTTGATGTTGAAAACAAAAATCACCCTGGATGGCATGTTCCATCAGCAGTGACTGTACTGAAGTAACCAAACAAAAACCCAATGTGAGTCTTTCTAGATTTTAGCCTGCCTGGTTTCTCCCAACTTTGTTCGTCACAGTCACACACAAGATTTTCTTTAAATATAAAAATGAATAGCGAAAATCTGAGGAATTCTTTCCAATAGAACTGTATTTAAACTCAAAACAGCTTTCAGAACAAAAAAGAAAGGTAAATGGAGGGCAGAAAGTAAATTACACTTTAATGTCTGTAAGGCATTAGCTGTCTTGGAGAGAGAGGAAAAGCTTGTAAAGAGCATCCCTCATAAAGCCACTACATGGAAAATAACTGAAATGCTCCTTAAGAAAATAGGTTAGCTCAGTTTCCATGGGAATGGTACCCAGTGCCAGAATTCTACTGCTGACAGCCAAAAATGACAGGGACTGAAAGAGCAACATGAGTGTAGCTATAGAGACCGCCAGAGAGACTCCTTGTTTTGTCGTTAAACCGTATTAAATTGTTGTTTGCATTTATCACTTCCCAGTGTATTTTCAGGATGAAACTATTTTAGTTTGTATCTAACATCATTTAGCCTGTCATTTAATACTAAGTAAATGATTCAGAAAAATTAAACTTAAAATGATTATTACTGAACCCAGGTAGAGTGACTCTCAAAAATAATGCGATCTACATATTTGAAGTTCATTCATTTGACTCACAGAAAAGAGGAAAGTTAGATAGATTAAATCTGATTTCTCCTGAAGTTTATGCTCTCTGCCAGACATCAGCTAACCCTTTGCATATTGAGCATCAGTGCAGCATAGTATCAGTTCCCAGTTCACAAGGTTTGATGTTCGGCTCTGTCAACAGCAAGAGCATGGGGTTAGCATTGAGATTAGAGGAAGGTCATCACAAATTCAGAAGATAAATGAGTGTACTGGAGTAAACAGCATGGAAGGTTCAAGATAACTACTTTATAGAGAAAACTCTACTGCAATTACTAGGCATCTGGAACTAGGGAAGGTTGCTGTTGTAATGGTCCTATTTCTACTCATAGAAGAGAGAAGTGGGGCAAGAAGACATATGCTGTATTGAAACAAGCAGTATAAGAGGCAAAACTGAAGAAAAGAGATAGAGTAATAAGCAAACTAAAGAAGTCTATAGATGTGTCAGATGGTCAACCCTGATGAGATGAATAATAACAAAAACGTTGTGTGAAGAATTTAAACAGAAAAAAAAGAAAAGAAAGAAAAAACATGCGAAGTACCAGGATTGCTTTATTATTAACTGTGTAAGCATGAAAAATCCTAGTTTCTTGCCAAAAATTATCTCCTTAAGTCAACAGCAGACAGGTGAAGTGTGATTATGCAAATGTCCTGAGCTCGAAAATGATGCCAGCATTTTCACTGAACAACCTACAGTATTCCATTCCATCTCCTACTGACTAGGTAGGTTGGGTCTATACTTACAAACACTTAGCATGAGAGAATATGATTTTGTTTTTCATTGAGGGGGTCTGTTATCTGTTGTAGTTTAGATAGCTCTGTTTATTTATTTATTTATTTATTTATTTTTCATACTTTATTACATTTCAAATGTTTTCCCCTTTCCAGATTTCCCCTTTGGAACCTCCCCATTTCTTCCCCCTTGCCCTGCCACTATGGGGGTATTCTCCCAATCACCCACCCACCCACTGTCATCTTCCCTCCTTGGCATTCTCCTATACTGGGGGATCTAACACCCTCAGGCCCAAGGGCCTCTCCTCCCCCTGATGTCTAACAAGACCCACCTCTGCCTCATATGTGGCCAGCACCATGGATCCCTCCATGTGTATTCTTTGGTTGGTGGATCAGTCTCAGGAGTATCGAGGGGTCAGGCCAGTTGCCACTGTTGCTGCCTCCCTGGGGATGCAAACTCCCTCAGCTCCTTCAGTCCCTTCTCCAAGACCTCCATCTGGGACCTCACACTCAGCCCTACTGTTGCTGTGAAGTGACTCTTGGGTATTTCGAACTTTGGGCTAATAACCACTTATCAGTGAGTACATACCACGTTCATTCTTTTGTGACTGCGTTATCTTGCTCAGGATATTTTCAAGATCCACCCATTTGTCTGCGAATTTCATGAAGTCTTCGTTTTTTAATTGCTGAGTAGTATTCCATTGTGTAAATGTACCACATTTTCTGTAT
This sequence comes from Rhynchomys soricoides, assembly GCA_019843965.1. Taxonomy (NCBI): domain Eukaryota; kingdom Metazoa; phylum Chordata; class Mammalia; order Rodentia; family Muridae; genus Rhynchomys; species Rhynchomys soricoides. Next base: position 4,029,463 of record JADRCH010000148.1, on the reverse strand, counting down.
CCATTCCTCTGTGGAGGGACATCTGGGTTGTTTCCAGCTTCTGGCTATTATGAATATGGCTGCTATGAACATAGTGGAACATGTGTCTTTGTTACATGTTGTATACAGCTCTTTTTATCTTATAGATTTATCATTCCTAAATCCTTCCTTCCAGACTCCTTGGAAAAGCTACATGTCCAGCGGTAGATGGGTAACACAAAACAATCTCAAAAGCATCTTTAGAGGTATTTTGTCTCATAATTTTTTGTCAGGACAGTTTTTTTTTTTTTTTTTAACTTTACAGCTTCTTTATGTATATACTGTGGCTTTAAGTATTGTGTTTTAATAGGATTCCTCTGTATAAGAACATCTGTGTCTTTGTATCTATATATACTTCTAATGTTTTTTCCCATTGGTTCTTTGTTTGTTTGTTTGCTTGTTTTCTTCTCTTCTGGTTTGTTTCTTTTTGTAGCATTCTATTTACTTTTATTTCATTTTTATTCTTTAGATGCCTTCTTGCTTCTAAGGAGAGACAAAAAGGGAGTGGATTTAGGTGGGAGGGGAGGTAAGAAGGGTCTTAGAGAAGCTGTGTTCAGAAAAAAACAGAATCAGAACTTGTTGAATGGAAAAAAAAACTGTTTTCAATCAGAGAGAGAGAGAGAGAGAGAGAGAGAGAGAGAGAGAGAGAGAAGCTATGAGTGGAGATTTGGATAGCCTGGATTTTAAATAAGGCACATTCCACCCACACTGCATGGTCCCATTGGGATATAAGAATGCTAAAACATACGAACGCTGTGGGCCATAGAAAAAAAGTGAACTGGTTTGGTAAAAGGAATGACATTGTCTGATGCTATTATGTTAGATAACTGAGTTCCAAAGATAATAAAACTAAATAATAATAATAATAATAATAATAATAATAATAATAATAATAATAACTGTAGCATATTTAGTCTGCTAATAGGTATGGAAAAATATGGAATGCAAAATATTGCACTGAGATTCTTTAATAGATATCCAATGGTTATATATTATTTATTTACTTGAAATGATTATGACATACTTCTTTATACATTTTTATACACTTCTTTATACACTTTATACATTTTATATACTTATTTATACCTTCCTGCAAGGAAAAGAACCACCATGATGAGGCTGTTCTGACAGGAAACTCTCAGTATGGTATACAAGGTCAGCAAGAACATTTGGAATAGTGACTGCTACTCTCTTGAACTTTCATTAACATCAGAAACATTCCAGGTGCTATTCCATTTATTTCTGACAATGCCAGAATATCACACAACTACTGTTATCTTGTGGGTAAACAGAGGTTTGTAGAGGGCAACTATGTCCTGAAGGGCTCAGAGTAGTGAACTTTCTTTGAGGAACTGAGTAATTAGTGGTGATTCTTAGTAATAAATATTTCCAAAACTGGTTTTATGTAAGACTAGATTGTGGATAATAACAATAGGGTAAAGTCCCTCGAAGAAGGTCCTAATGAGATGAGAATAGAGTAGTCTTATAAGTATACAAAGGATCTCGCAAGGCCTAGAAGGGGTAATAGAGGTTGTAGTAGAGAGGGCAGAAGCAGAAGCACAGTGCATGCCCTCAGTATGATGTACAGACCTCAACATTTTCACTCATAGCATGGATCTTACCTCTCTAAAGAAATTCTTTCTTCAGTCTTCCTTTTGTAGTACTGATGTTTCAGTCACTGCTATAAACTCAGTTGCTGTGTGTGTGTGTGTGTGTGTGTGTGTGTGGTGTGCTCACATGCACATGCGTGTGTGTTCTTCTTTCAAATGTATCTGTTATGCTAGAATGTGTTGTGACTAGTGACAAAGCCTAGTTATTCATTTATGTAAACACATAACACATGGTTTATGAGCAAATATAATGCCTATCCAAGTAAATGAGAAATTTTGTGCTTAGATTAAGTAATTTATAGTTTTTGAGATTACTTTTGGATTAGTTGACAGTGCAATTTATGTTTATGACCATTCCAATGTGAAAGCCAATGACTTTCCACAATAAAACAAAACAAAACAAAACAAGGGACCAGAATTCTAACTTTAACATGACCTGCCCTCCCCTCAACCCGTCTGCCAGATTTTAAATTCCTAGGCAATATAATTTTCTCACTAAGGGGAAACCTTTAAATAATTGCTTTGCAAATGAGAGAAGAGAGCAAGGACTGGGCACTTAATTTGGATATTTTCCTTTGCAACAATAACAGACCTAACAGAAATAACAGATTTAATGAGAATGGTGTAATGAACTTGAGTAACAATTTCATCCTTGAGCCAAAATCACATTTTTCTCTCCACAGGATGGATTGAAGAGGTGAATTGAGCAGGAAACCCACCTGGTGAACACACTTTGTTTGCAGATGTAAGTGTCGCACAGCTGTCTTTAACTGCTGTGATTTGCTTACCCACATGAGGTACTGCACAAAATAATGGGAAGTAGAAACTAGAGAGTGGGAAATGTGGTCTTTTTAGCCCAGCATCCTGCAGGCACTGAGAACTGCCGTTCTAAACCAGAGTGTCCTTGATGAAAATGTCCTTGGACACACTTGACATTGCCTTGGGATGAATTCTTCAAAACCGTGAAACACTCCTCTTTATTTGGCAGTTTTGTAATCTTTTAGTGTCTGCTTCATATTGGGAAGCAGTTACACTGCCCTCTGCTGTTTACTGTGAAGTATGACCAATGTGCTTAAAGCAAGAGGCAAAGTTCTCTTCAAATTAAGTATCTCTTTGACTATACATCAGTGTTGAGGATACCAGATTATTGAGAAGAACAGTACAATGGGTACTGTGGTTTCCTTGTATGTGGTAGAAGAAGAAGGCAAGATTGAAACACCAATATAAACTATACATTGGTAAAGGAAGCAAAAGGAAATGGGTATATTTTGGACTAGGATGTTGATTTGACTACAGGGGAAGGAAAGGGGGCTGAGGTAGAAAGATAGTAGAAAAGGCTTCTTAGATGGCACTATTACACAGTGGAGAACTGCCCTGATACTCCAGAATGGATCTGTTTAACCACAGTCATTATTATGAATAAATCAAAAATATATCAGCTAAGCCCATCATGTATTTATGTTACTTGCAGCTAGAGATCCCAACAATTTACTTTCCCAGAAGATTTAAGTATCCTCAAAGACCATAATAGAATATTAAAGAACAATAAAATCATTCTATTTTTAATAAAATGGATGGAACCAGAAATTATGTTAAGCCGAAGATATTTTTCAGCTGTAGGAGTTCTCTGGCGGAATTTCTGGGGTTGCATATATATGCTATCATATCATCCGCAAAGAGTGAGATTTTGACTTCCTCTTTTCCAATATATATTCCCTTGATCTCCTTTACTTGCCTTATTGCTCTGGCTAGAACTTCAAGTACTATATTGAATAGAAAGGGAGGTAATTGTCAGCCTTGTTTTGTCCTTGATTTTAGTGGAATTGCTTTAAATTTATCTCCATTTACTTTGATGTTGGCTATTGGCTTGCTTTATATTGCTTTGATTATATTTAGGTAAGTGCCTTGCATCCCTGATCTCTCTAATACTTTGAACTGGTATTATTGTCAAAGGCTTTTCAGTATCTAATGACATAATCATGTGGTATTTTTCTTTCAGTTTGTTTATGGGGTGGATTACATGGATGGATTTTCATATAGTGACCATCCCTGCATCCCTGGGATAAAGCCCACTTGGTCATGGTGGATGATATTTTTGACATGCTCCTTGATTTAGTTTGCATTATTTTATTGAGTATTTTTGCATCAATGTTCATAATAGAAATCAGTGTGAAACTGCTTCTTTGTTGAGTCTGTATGGTTTAGGTATCAGGGTGACTATAACTTCATAGAACGAGTTTTGCAAGGTTCCTTCAGTTTCTTTTTTGTGGAACGGTTTGGGGGAAGAATTTGTATTATCTTTTCTTTGAAAGTCTGGTACAATACAAAATTAACTCGAATCAGTAGCTCTCCTTTATACAAATGATAAACAGGCTAAGAAAAAAATTAGGGAAACAAAAGGCCCTTATAGTAGCCATGAATAATATATCTTGGCATAACTCTAATGAAGCAAGAGAAAGACTTATACGACAAGAACTTCAATTCTCTGAAGAAAGAAATTGAGAAAGATATAAGAAAATGGAAAGATCGCCCATGCTCATGGATAGGTAGGATTAACATAGTGAAAATGACCATCTCACCAAAGGCGATTTACAGATTCAATGTAATTCCCATCAAAATTCCAACACAATTCTTCACAGACCAGACAAAGAAATTCTCATCTTGATATGGAAAATTAAAAAATCCAAGATAGCAAAAAAATCCTGTACAGTAAAAGAGGAATCACCATCCCAGACCTCAAGCTATACTACAGAGCAACAGTCATAAAAGCTGCATGGTATTCATATGGGAACAGACAGATTGATCAGTTGAATTGATTGAAAGACCAAGAAATAAATCAAAACAACTATGGACACTTGATTTTTGATAAAGAATCCAAAACCATACAATGGAAAAAAGACCTCATCTACAACAATGGAGCTCATATAACTGGATGTCTGCATGCAGAAAATGCAAATGGTCCATACTTACCACTCTGCATAAATGTCCCTCAACTAAAGAATGGATAAAAACAATGTGGTTGGTCTACATATTGGAGTACTATCCAGCTATTAAAAACAAAGACATTATGAAATTTTCAGGCAACTGTATGGAACATGAGACTATCATCTGAGTGAGATAACCCAGTCTCAAAAGGACATGCTTGATATGTACTCACTTATAAATGGATACTAGCCATAAAATACAGGTATGATATTATACTCCACAGACCCAAATAAGCTCAACTAGACAGAAGGTACAAGCAAGGATGTTTGAAGTTGGAATAAAAGTAGTCATAGGAGGCAGATAGAGTGAGGAAACTGGATTTGAGAGGGAATGAGAAGGAGAATTGGGAGGGGGATTATGATCAGATGTGGGCAGGGACAGGAGAGATGGCTGGTTGGGTATGAGAATAAATGGAAATCTGCATCTAATGGGTGTGGGGAGGTGGGAGGCATCTTGAGAATGTGACAGAGACCTGGGATAAGGGAGATACCCAAGAATCAGCAGGTATCTATAACTCACAAAATTGTGGTTATGGAACTCGAAGAGGCCACCTCCTATAGCCAGGAGAGAACCCAATGGAATGATAGGGACACCAACCCACCTACAAACCCTTCGACCCAAAATTTATCCTGTCTACAAGAAATTCAGGGATGAAGAGATGGAAAGAGACTGGGGGAATGGTCAACCAATTACTGGTCCAACTTGAGAGACCCATCCCATGGACAAGCATCAATTCTTGACACTATTAATGAAACTCTGGTATGCTTGCAAACAGGACTCTAGCATGCTGTCTTCTGAGAGGCTCCACCCAACAGATGACTCAGAGCACACAGCCCAACAGTGGATGGCGCTTAGGGAATCTTATGGAAGAGTTGGGGGAAGGATCATGGACCTTATGGGGATAGGTATTCCATAGGAAAACCAACAAAGTCAATTAACCTGCCATCGGAAAACAAACAGAGTCAACTAACCTGGACTCCTGGGGCTCTCAGAGACTGAACAATCAACATAAGAGCATTCATGGACTGGACCTAACCCCCACACTGCCCACTCACACATATGTAGCAGATATGTAGCAGATGTGTGGCTTAGACTTTATGTGGGTCCCAAACAACTGGAGCAGGGGCTATCTCAAAAGCTGTTGCCTGTCTATGGAATATATTCTACCTGGGCTGTTGTGTCTGGTCTCAGTTTGAGAGTATGTGCCTGTCCCTGCAGAGGATTGATTTTTCAGGGTCAGGGGTAATGGGGGGAGGCTTCCACACTTTCAGAGGAGAATGGGAGGGGGATGAGGGAAAGAATTATGAGAGGAGTTCATGGAGGGCAGTGAGCAGGGAATAAAGTGAATAAATAAAATAAAAAGAAATTATGTAAAGTGAAATATTGTAACTCAAAAAGACAAATACTACTTGTTTTCTTCATACGTAGATTCCATATTTAATGTTTGTTTGTTATTAATTTTTATTATTTATTATTAATGTTATTAGCTTATTGTTAATTTTAATGTATTTATATGGGGGTTTTAGATCATGTAACTAGAAAAGAGACCACAAGAGGAAAAAAAGGTATCCTAAGTAAGGGCATGGATAAGATACAAAACCAAAAACACCAAGTATAAAATATGTGCTTACTTGAGACATGACAGCAGGAAGTGAGGATTTGGGTCAGCAGGAAAGGCTAGGAAGTGACAAGGGAGAGTTGAGGCAGCCTATATGATGAGTGCATTTAAGTGTGGTAACCAAACTCATTTACTGTGTTGTGAATTTTGTAACCAATAAAAAATTCAAAAGAAAATATAAATTATAGTAAGAAAATTTTGATAAACTCATTGAATTAATTGAATGCAAAGATTTGTTACAAAAATACCTAATCCAGTAACAATAAAGAATACAAATTAGATTTTATTGTGCTTATAATTTTTGCTTATCAAAGATATCATTAACAAATGAAAGAAAGACACAGCAAGGTAGAGGGATAGAAGAAATTATGAAAAAACAGTACTTGTATATGAAATTCTCAAAAAGTTAAAAATTTTTACAAAAAAAAGTAAATGAAACTTAAAACCATAGGTTTAGCAAAGATATCATTCATAAAAACAAAAACATTTATCTAACAAAGGGTACACTATCTGGCAAGTAGATTCTGTTAATAAAATGTTTAAAATTCACATTTTTAATAAAAAGTCCAGAGATATACACAAATATCTTGACATGGTTTTGACATGTGAGTTAAGTCAATTCAGTTATGAAAGGCTAATTCTTTTTCAGTAAATGAAGTTTTAAATATGGACTTTATAACTCATAAAATATCGTCTTGACACATATGCAACTCTTGACAAAAATATGTTCAAAATGGAGCATAGATCTTAATATAAATGCAAAAGAATAGAACTAAAAGACCATAATATAGGTAAAGGTTTAGATGAATTTGAGGGATTTTTGATAACTTTTTAGAATGTAATGTCAGTGAAACAACTGACTAAATAAATCATTGATAAGTTGGAATTCATTAACATTAACAAATTCTTCTCAGAAAAAAGTACTATGAAAAGAATTGAAAATAAGCTGCAGAATGGACTCATATAGAAAACATGTGTTCTGCTCAGGCCTTGCTATGAATCTAAAATACGTAATATCTATAGTAGAGACACAACTTTTAAATGGACAGAACAATTGAGCTGTCTTCTCAGAGAAACAATAAGTAACCAGTAAATCTATGAAGTAAACATTGAACCTAGAGAGTTCAATGTATTAACAAAAGCCCACCTGAATAATATGTCACTTGTGAAGAACATACTTGAGAAAGGAAAATAAATCCCAGAATACTTAGAACTCTATATTATGGAGACAAAACATATTAAAATACAGACAATTTAAATAGATACTGCAACAAAGAAGATGTTCAGATAACAATACTCAGTATGTTATTGGAGGTTGAAAATGAAACCAATACTGAGACACTAGCATACAGAGTGAAAGGGTCAACTCCTGTAGCTAGGCAGGACCCCTCAGTGGTGGGATAAGGACACCAACCCACCCACAAATCTTTTGACCCCAAATTTGTCCTGTCTAAAAGAAATGCAGGAATAAAGATGGGACAGAGACTAAAAGAATAGCCAACCAATAACTTGCCCAACTTGAAATCCATCTCCTGGGCAGACCTCAATCCCCGACATTATTAATGATACTCTGTTATGCTTGTAGACAGAAGCCTAGCATAGCTATCCTCTGAGAGACTCTACCAAGCATCTGCCTGAAACAGATGCAGATACCCATGGCAAAACATTGGAAAGAGGTTAGGGACCATAATGAAAGAGTTGGTAGAAGTATTGAAGGCCCTGAAGGAGATGGGAACCCCACAGGAAGACCAACAGAGTCAATTAACCTTGAGCTCTGGGGGTTGTGTGTGTGTGTGTGTGTGTGTGTGTGTGTGTGTGTGTGTGTGTGTTACACATGTGGAATCCAGAGAACAACTTTAAGGAGTTGGTTCTCTTCTATTATATAGGTTCTGACATGCAAGTTGTCAGGCTTGGTGACCAGTACATTGATTAAGATGAGCCATCTCATTTACCCTCTTCTAAATCTTAAGATTAGAACTATCCCACTTCAAAAAGGTATCAAGGAATATTAAAAATATATCACTAACTAAAAGAAACCAATTTTAACAGGGAAAATACCCTCTAGTAAGAACATGAAATAAAAGTCCAATAATATGATATTTTGGAACAAGCAAACCATGGTGATGATGGAAACAAGATGAGACTATCCAGATTGAGAGGAAGGAGTGATAAGAAGCAGAGCACAGGGAACTCAAAACGGAATGAGCAATTCTGAGCTGAATACAGCTTCACTGTACATTTTTCACAGTGTGTACCAGTGCAGCATCAGAACACACTATCCATTATTAATTGTGTTGAATCTGCCACTCAGGAATAGGGGTGGATGGTTGATAAGGCTCTCATATTTTGAGGAAGAATCATACAGAAGCTACATGTTATCTTTTGCTTTGCCATGAACCTAAAACTATACTAAAATGAGTAATATCTATTCACTGAAAATATACTGTAAATGGACAAATATTTGAGCTGTCTCTTGAATGAAACAACAATATTTAAGTAGTCATTAAACACTTAAACAGAGGTTCAATCTTTTATTAACTAAACTCCACCAGAATGGTATAAAGGAAGGATAAACCATTACCCAGGAGGGGATGAAGTCTCTGGACTTTGATATACTATTTGTGGAAATGTAATTTGATGTAATCAGATGCATCACCTATTTAGCAGTCTATCACAAAGCCTTACCAATGATTGTATGTTTTTATTTTGACTCATATCCTACAAAATATACACAAAATACTCACTAAAATATGTCATGCAGCATTACCTATAATAGCCCATGGTGGAATCAATTTTAGTGATAATAGGCAAAGGCAGAAACAATCATGGAATTATAAACAATACAGTAGTTGGAGTATATTTGTTAAATCCAATCCAATTTAAATGAGAAAATTCTTGGGAAAACTCATAGAGATAAAATTTCTGTATGCTCTATACTATTCTATTTATGTAAATCAGAAACAGATACCAAGACACCTTAGATGACAACACTGCTTACACAGAGGGAATGTGATATCTTTACCAGGAAACTTCTGGTTCTTTTTCTGAATATAGGTGTTCTTTACATGCATGTTTACTATATGGAAAGTCATTGAAATATATTTTTAAAAATTTGTCCAGTTTTATATGTACAATTATTCCAAAACATGTTTCAAATATGAAATATTTTATATGGAAGTAATGTTTTATTTATTTATATAAATGGTCCATAGTGAAGGAACTTATAATTTGTGTGAGTTTCTGTAAGTATAGGTGTGCACACCTCAAATTTCTGGATCAGATTTTAAGTCTTGGCAGGTATTATCTGTTTGGAGACTTGTTTTTTAGATGCAGTAGTTTTTTTAAAATCACAAAAAGACTTCGGCTTACCTAGGCTGCAATAGCCTGGTTCTGATCACTGCTTTGAATAAGCTGGTGGCAGACGGAGGGGAGGGTTTGTTGAGAATGGATAGCAGTCTGCTGTTCTGGAATCTAGCTGTTTTGCCACTTGTCCCTGAGGCAATCAGAATATGCACTGATATGATTTGACAAACAGACCACCAACAAACTTGAAGCATGTCTGGATCCTTAGGTAATAACAACTAAACATGAATATGAGTTTCTGAAAATTGTTTGGTTCAATTTGTATGTATTATATGTTAAACCTACTGTTTGTATCCAGATTAGAGCTTGGGACAAATGGCATAGTTTGTACATAAAATATGCTCTTAAAAACATTTTAGGATTTTGTATGATATGGGTAAAACACAACATAATGCTATAAATTATATAAAAATCCTATTGCTCAAATTCAGTAGACTGCAATGGCTATTCTATCCACAAACATCAGCCTGAAAAAAAGCACACATGATTACAAAGCTATCAGTTTCAAATCCCCTTTCCACGGTCAACTCCCATGAGTCTATTGGGCCAGATACCTCATGTCCTCTGTGTAAGTGGTACTGTTACCTAAGGTGTCTTGATATCAATTTCTGGTTTATATAAATAGAACAGTATAGAGTATACAGAAGTTTTATCTCCACTCTATCTCCATTTAAGAACTGGAACAAACAGAGAATAGGGGACATTATTTTAAAATGCCATACAATATATTACAAAACACAAAAATGGAGCTGTCCAAATGCAGAAAAAAAATACCATAAAATTAAACATATTGCCAATCAAACTGGTCTATGCCTGTAATCACAGAACTCAGGAGGCTGAGACAGGAGAGTAAAGAATTCAAAGCCAGGGTTGAAGAGATTGCTCAGTGGTTAAGGTCACTTGTTGTTCTTATAAAGGACCCCAATTTGGTTTCCATAACATGCATGGTGGCTCACCACCATCCATAACTCCATTTCCAGAGGATCCAGTTCCCTTTTCTGACCTCGGAGGGCACCTGGCATGCATGTGTTGTCCAAACTGACATCCATGTGAACAAGACACTCATACATATAAATTAAATAAATGTTAGAGGAAAAATAAGAATCCAATGCCAACCTGAGGATAGGTCGAGACCTTGTCTGAAAACCAAAAACTGGAACACAAAAAAAATCAAAGAAGGTTAACAATGAGTCAAAATTGCAATCATATAGGATTAACAAAATGTTCTGGTATTTCTCATTAGAATGAGTGCAGATTGTAACAATATACTATACATTAAAAAAAAAAAAAAACACCTAGAAGACATTTTGACTATGTCACTGTTAAAAAGACAGGTTGATTCAAACATTGTACCCACGTTTTATGTATGTATCAAAACGTCACAATGCCTCACCAATATTATGAATAGTCTATGGTTTTAGACTATTCAGTAAACAAATAATTGAATTTAAACTTTAAGAAACAATGCATTAAGCATGGTTACAAATTCCCCAAGGGCACAATGTAGAAAAGTGATGGAGCTCAAATTATACAAGAATATAGACCTTGCTATTTATTAAAATACATGAAACTGAGTTAAGAATAAATGTAGCCATAACTAGCTGTATCATAAGAACAGGCTACGTAAGCTGTGTGTGACTTTTTACATAACCATGAATGGCCATTATTCTCAGGCGTTTTCATTATTACTCTTAGTAAATTATGTTTATATGCTGGGCACTTTGGATTTATTTTGATTTTTTTCACAATACTGCAAGATTTTGCGAAGAAATGGAGTGTTTAATAATATACAAAAACATTTATTCAGAGAACGTGGATAATAAAATCATCCTTAAATAAGTATTTATTTTTAAAAGCCAAATAAAACTATAACTAATCTATACCAAATTTTATTAATGTTTAAATGATCTGGTTATTTTGTGGACTTCTACTCCAAGGTAATATTAAGATCATCTGCATTATATGCTTTCAAATAGATTACCAAAACCATCACTTATTATTAAAATTATAATAGGTAGAACTTTATGTTTTTAATGAATTTACTTATTGCTTTTCAAATTATTAGTTTATATAAGTAAAAGTTACAAGCTTTTGTGACTTTCATAGCAGAAATAATCTGCATATCTCTTCATAGATAAACTCCAAAAAGAGATATCCTGGAATGAGACTGTTTGTTGAGATGTGTTTTTTACACCATCTCCTACTCAAGAAAACACAAATGAAAACAAGAAAATACAAATGAACAATTGCAATATTCTTGTAGGTAATCCACATTCCCATTTGTTTATTGGATTTTGTTATAGTTTTTTGTTCCTGTGTTTAAGATCAAACTCAAGTGTATGGTAGGTGCACTTGCATGGCAAAGTGTGAAGTACTTGCATGGTTGTCAAGTACTTTGCCACAGAGATACATCCCACCCTTGGATTTCAAGACAGGGACTTGTTAATACGGTTCAAATCGGCTTTGAGCTCTCCATTTATCCAAGTACTTCTGAAACTCACAATATTATATGCTCAGTATCTAAAATGCTCTGATTGCAAGCATGTACTACAAGGCTTAGCTTTTTTGAATACTTAAAATATTTAGGATATTAAACCCTTATCAAATTTATAACTTAATTTTCTGTCTGCCTTTAAGCAAGCATAACACTGTACATATGTTCTATAGCCAATTCTCTAAGTTTACTTTTGTCAATTTGATATGTTATTTGTAAACTTGAGGAATGATAAATATAAATGTAACTTTTAAATTATAATGAACTCTTTACAGAAATACAGACATGCTATATGTGTACTTTTATAATATGCTCTTCCTAAATATGTGTTAGTGATTTCTTTAGATTTTATTCCATTGTATGAGAATCAAATATCTAATTATTCAACTATACTGATGTATAGTTAGCATTTTTCTATTTTATTCCTCCTGTAATTTGGGGATGAACATCCTAATAGTTGTTTTCTATATTGCTATATAGTGAATGCTGCTTATAAGGCTCTCAACTATTCAGCAACTATATCTATGTTTGTGTGTGTGTATATGTATGTATGTAAATAATGGAATGTAAATGACATTTATTGGAATCTCCCATGGGTCTAGGGCCTGTAGATCTTTTTCTGTTGCCCTTGACACCTTTGAATAGCTCAATTCTATCCCCCACTCTTTCAAAAGGCTCCCTGATCTCCACCTTGTTTGGATGTGGGTCTCTGCATGTGTTTCCATCTGCTACCGGATGAAGCCTCTCAGGAGACAGTCATTCCAGGTTCCTGTCTGCAAGCAAGGTAGAATATCATTAATAGCATCAGGGGTTGACTCTCTCACAAGAGACAGGTCTCTTTCTTAGGTGAATGAACTGATAAACAGAGCCAAAATAGAGGAGTCAGAGATAAAGAACTAACAATGCTGGTTCATTGTTAGTCATTGTTAATGTTTCTTTTGCAGAAATGAAATCACCATATTATGATGTAAGTCAATAAATTCTCTTTTAATGGCTATGGCATCTTGTTAGCCTCTCAGTAGGTAGATGCTTAGTAGTATAGTTTCCAGGCCATTTAAGAATATGTATAATTAAAATTAAATTGGTCTTCCCTGAACTACCAGTTTGAAATAAATATAAGTACCAAGAACAACACCCATTAATCTCAGCAATAAGGTGACTTAATTACTTACATCTTCATCCCATTTCTAGCTGTCTATGAGGCAGCTTATACATATAATTTGATGTAATTTTCACATATATTAAAAATTAACTTTTTGTTTATTACACTGGGTGCATAACCATAAAATCTTTTGCATAAGATTTTTCTTAAAATCTTTACGATACTTTCATAAAACTTTTTGACATTTTTACTACTGACATATATCAAATATTTTCTCTGTAGATAGTACATTTCTTTTTACAAATCTTCTTTAGAGGAGATACACTATCTTGTCTTTAATTGTTAAAGTTTATTTTTTCTATTTGTGAGCTAATTTATAAGGAAAATTTATTTTGTTAAATAGTATATTCTCTTCCAAAAATTCAAAATGTCATTTTTCATTTGTTATATGCTTCATATAACTAAATCTGTTGCTTGACTTTATTTTCTTACCCAGACACATATCAGTTATTTAAGTTTTTATTCTTTGAATTCAGGTGCAGATAACTTTATTATTATATTTCCTATTTTATGATACATGTACATGGACTTTTGGTTTATGAAGTACTTGGCTTCATTTATTTGCTTTGGCTTGACAATTTAATAAACCCCTGCAAATCCATCACTGAGAGTAGAAGTTAGGACTTTGACAATGACATACATCTAAATGCATTCCTTCTCCAAATCGTTTTCATCTAATCCATCTTTTCCTTAGTTTCTTTACAAACTCTGCATGTACTTGATAAATTCTACATGTGTTCCTAAAACATTTTGTTTTATTTTATTTACTTAAATTTAATGGTATCTCAGTTGTCCTAAGGAGTTTTCAGAGCCTAAAATAAATATTTTTGTGGAGTCAGTCTATAAATAATTTGAGTAATCATAAATTTTATGCCAGCACCTCGATGTTTTCCCAATTTATGTGAACATTTTTAATACATACAGAAAATATCAGCATGACAGTTTGCCTTCCCTAAGAAGGCCTTCATTGTTGCTTTGAAAAGACTCAAAGGCATGGTCTTAAAGTTTCTCAGAGCATTCAGTCTGGCCCCCCAAGGAACAGAAGACTGGAGAATACACCAAAGAATGGAAATCAGTATACACTACTGGATAGTCTGGTGGCACATAGTAGCTCTGAGAAATGTAAAAAACAGAAGTACAGGGCTATCATGCACAGATCTCTGAGCAATAATAATATATGATGTTTTTCTTGAATATACTGCTACAAATAGATTAAATGTTCATCATTTGGTGGTATCTGATCTCCTATAATAAAGAAGTTATAAGATTATATTTTTCAAGCATGAAATCCTGTGTATACAAATTCTATAACCTTGATAATGTCAGAAGTCTACATTTTTGTCAATAAGGTACAAAATACAGTTGAATATAGTTTTGATTGATACTTCCCTGATTAATGGTGTCTTAAACATATTTTGGTGTGCTGACTTAATATGACAGCTCACCTGTTAACCATCACTTTATATCTTGGGGATGTTTGTTAGCTCTTTTATTAGTGATATGTGTATGCTTGTGTGTGCTTATGTCTTTTATGCCTTATTGGTATTGATCCATTCTCAATGCTCTACAATGCAAATTTCTTCATTTGCAACTAGTCCTTTTATGTAAATTTTTGAAAATTAATGGTTTATTTTAAGATAGATGGCTTGGTGGGTGAAGATTCTTTTGCAAAACCTCATGACCTGAGCTCAAACCGTAGGGCACAAATGGTGAAAGAGAAAACCGACTCTCTCAGATTGTCCTCTGATGTTCACATATATGCACACATACTTGTAAATATATATACTCACACATACAATAAGTGAATAATTGTAACTTAAAAATTAACAAAGGTAATATTGCATCTTATTATATGAGAAATTTTGCTTTTTCACACACAATATTTAATTAAAAGGTATTTACATACATATGACATTAAATGTTTTAAACTTTAGATTTAGTATTTCATCTATGAATCCATCTAAAACAGAGATATTAAACTGTTTTTTAAAGATCTAGATAACAAATACTTTTGGCTTTGAAAATGTCATTTTTGTTCTGACTTTCATTTCTACCATTGTAACATAAAAAATCCAGGAAGATATACAAATACATGGCTTTATTTCAATAAAACTTTAAACAAGCATTAGCCTAGTTCAGGCCCATGGATCATTTGCTGAATTTTGTTCCAGGGTTTTTATATTTCTGAATAATTAAAATAGTATCTTGTTTTCATATAAATTTAGCAATACACTCATATGATAGATCTTTTGCCATAATCTCAAATGAATGCTCAATCATGTACCAGACTTCACACATACATATCCACATATGGATTCTCTACTACATAGCATCGATAAATCTATTCCTAAACCAATACCACATTTTTCCAATTACTCAAGCTTTATAAAATGATGATACTGTGTAGCAAAAAAGTGACCCCCTCATCTTACTCTTTATACATGCTTTAGCTATCTGGGGACCTTGCTAGATCTCTTCATTCTTCCTCTGAAAGTGGATTATATCCTTCTTTTGTCAAATGAAATATTTACCTTCTTGACTACATGTGGGTTCAAATCAAGTACAGATAAATCTCTACTTTGTTTTACCACACATGACAAGGTTTTATTACATAATTCAATCCTTATTTCATTCATAAGCAGTGCCTCTTGGGCTATACTCTAGCAGACCAAGACATTCTTGTGTTAAATTTGAACAATTTCCATTACTCCAAGCTTTGGTAAAGTATTTCAAATTATATGTTTATCTAAGCATATTGGTATATTTTATGTTGTCTTATACTGCAGTCTATATGAAGTGTATCAGTGTAAGTATTAGCTGCTTCCTATAACCAATCCTCCCACATCTTAGTGGCTTAAAATTGCAAAGATTTGCCTTTTCTTCACATCACAGTCCAATGTGGTACAAGCCCATTTTATTAATAGTACTATTAGCAGCATCTGTACTATTCAGAGACATACAGTCTTCCACATTTTGCATCACCTCCATCATAAATTTCTTTTGTTTAGAGGGTGGCCTATGCTGGCCTCCAACTCACTGTGTATCTGAAAATAACCTTGAGTTTCTTATCCCCTTGCTTGTCCCTCAAAGTCTCACAGTGTCCAGTTAATATGATCCTAGAAGCCAAACCTGGAGCTTTCTGGATGATGAACCACATCTCAATCCCTAACTTTAACACAATATTTTAATCAGATAAGAAGAAAATATTTAGACTCAAAGGGTCATATGTGTGCCAATCCATGGGTGGTACATATACTTCTATTCAAATCTGATGCTCATATTCACTTTTTGACTCCAGATTTATTTCAAAGTTTAGAGAACATGACAATTTATTTGTCAAATAGTGATATAAAATAAATTGAATACCAGTTTCCATCTGTGCCCAGAGCTGATCCTGTGCCATGGTGCCCAGTGTTGATCCTGTACCACAGCGTTCCATACCCAAATACTGCCAGGAGAAAGCTGGTATCCCAGAAGTGCAAACACACCTGTGAGCACAGGTAAGACCACCACTTCTGCTCAAATTCCTGGCCCAAGAAGAACCTGCCCTGAGCCCTCAGGACACAGGAACCTAGGTGCAGCCTGGGACAGGATCCTCCCTGTTCTGTCTGCACCCAGAGCTGACCCTGTGCCATAGCTTTCCATACACAAATTCCTCACAGATAGAAATGGTCTCCCAGGAGTATTGACACAAAGGCTTGAAGGAGGGACAAGCCACAGTCAGAGACAGCAAGATCAACTAACACCAGAGATGACCAGATGGCAAGAGGCAAGAGCAAGAATATAAACAACAGAAACCAAGGTTACTTAGCATCATTAGAACCCAGTTCTCACACCACAGGGGGCCCTGGATATATCCAACACACTAGAAAAGCAAGAATCTGATTTAAAATCACATATGATGATGATGATGATGATGATAGAGGATTTGAAGAAGGACATAAATAACTCCCTTAAAGAAACATAGGAGAGCCACAGTCAGTCAACAACACTCAGAGGAAGCTCCACTCCCAGGTGCTCTAACACGCCCAGGATCATAGGATCACAGGATCACAGGAGCTTGGTCACACCATGATCTCAGGGTCTCAGATGCAGCTTGACTCCTAGGAGCTCTGACAAATCCAGGATCTCAGGATCACAGGATCCCAGAATCACAGGATCCCAGAGACAGCTGAACTCTGGGGAGTTCTGACACAACCAGAATCACAGGAAGGACAGGCTCCAGTCAAATAAAGGAAGGGCAGGTAGCACTAGAGATGGCAGGAGGCAAGCATAAGAACATTAGCAACAGAAATCAAGGTTACTTAGCATCATCAGAATCCATTCTCCCACCACAGCAAGTCCTGGATACATCATCACACCGGAAAAGCAAGATTCAGATCTAAAATCACTGCTCATGATGATGATAGAGGACTTTAAGAAGGACGTAAATTACTCCCTTAAAGAAATACAGGAGAACACGGGTAAACAGGTAGAAGCCCTTAAAGAGGAAACACAAAAATCCCTTAAAGAATTACAGGAAAACACAACAAAACAGGTGAAGAAAATGAACAAAACCATCCAGGATCCAAAAATGGAAATAGAAACAATAAAGAAATCACAAAAAGAAACAACTCTGGAGATAGAAAACCTAAGAAAGAGATCAGGAGTCAGAAATGTAAGCATCACCAACAAAATATAAGAGATAGAAGAGAAAATCTCTGGTGCTGAAGATACCACAGAAAACATTGACACAACAGTCAAAGAAAATGCAAAATGCAAAAATCTCCTAACCCAAAACATCCAAGAAATCCAGGACACAACGAGAACAAGAAACCTAAGGATAATAGGTATAGAAGAGAGCAAAGATTTCCAACTTAAAGGGTCAGTAAATATCTTCAACAAACTTATAGAAGAAAACTTCTCTAACCTAAAGAAACAGATGAATGTAGACATACAAGAAGCCTACAGAACATTGGATAGATTGGACCAGAAAAGAAATTCCTCCTGTCACATAATAATCAAAACACCAAATGCACAAAATAAGGAAAGAATATTAAAAGCAGTATGGGGAAATGGTCAAGTAACATATAAAGGCAGACCTGTCAGAATTACACCAGACTTCTCACCAGGGACTATGAAAGCTAAAAGATCCTGGGTAGATGTTATACAGACCCTAAGAGAACACAAATATTAGCCCAGGATACTTTACAGAGCAAAATTCTCAATTACCATAAATGGAGAAACCAAGATATTTCATGACAAAACCAAATTTTCACATTATCTTTCCACAAATCCAGCCCTACAAAGGATAATAGATGCACAAGGCCAACACATGGAGGGAAGTTATATCGTATAAAAAGCAACAAAGTAATCTTCTTTCAACAAACTAAAAGAATATAGCCACACAAACATAAAAATAACATCAAAAATAACAGGAAGCAGCAATAACTATTCCTTAACATCTCTTAACATCAATTGACTCAATTCCCCAATAAAAAGACATAATCTAACAGACTGGATACTTAAACAAGACCCAGTATTTTACTGCATACAGGAAATGCACCACAGTGTCAAAGACAGAGATTACCTCAGAGTAAAGGGCTGGAGAATATTTTTTCTAAACAAATGGTCCCAAGAAACAAGATGGAGGAGCCATTCTAATATTGAGTAAAGTCAACTTTCAACCAAAAGATATCACAAAGGATAAGGAAGAGTACTTAATATTCATCAAAGGAAAACCTACCAAGAAGAACTCTCAATTCTGAACATGGAGTCTCTATATTCACATTCATAAAAGAAACTTTACTAAAGCTCAAAGCACACATTGTACCTCACAAAATAATAGTGGGAGACTTCAACACCCCACTATCATCAATGGACAGATCTTGGAAACACAAACTAAACAGAGACACATTGAAACTAAAAGAAGCTATGGGACCAAATGGATTCAACTGATATCTATAGACCATTTAATTCTATAACAAAAGATTATACCTACTTCTCAGCACCTCATGGGACCTTCTCCAAAACTGACCATATAGTCACTCACAAAACAGACCTCAACAGATATAAGAAGATTGAAATAATCCCATACCTCCTATCAGATCACTATGGATTAATGTTGGTCATCAATAGCAACAAAAACAACATAAATCCCACATACACATGGAAGCTGAACAATGCTCTACTCAGTGATAACTGAAAGTTCTAGAACAAAAAGAAGCAAATACACCCAAGAGGAGTAGACAGTAGAAATAATCATACTCAGGGCTGAAATCAACCAAGTAGAAACAAAAAGAACTATACAAAGAATAAACCAAACCAAGAGCTGGTTCTTTGAGAAAAATCAACAAGATAGATAAACCCTTAGCCAGACTAATCAGAGGGCACAGAGAAAGTATCCAAATTAAAAAAAAAATCAAAAATGAAAACGGAGATATAACAACAGATTCTGAGGAAATTCAAAAAATCATTAGATTCTACTACAAAAGCCTATATTCAACAAAACTGTAAAATCTGCATAAAATGGACAATTTTCTAGACAGATACCAAATACCAATATTAAATCAGGATCAGATAAACAATCCATGTCAACCATCCCATAACCCCTAAAGAAATAGAAGCAGTCATTAAAAGTCTCCCCAAAAAAAAAAAAAAAAAAGGCCTAGATGCATTTAGTGCAGAATTCTATCAGACCTTCAAAGAAGACTTAATACTAGTACTCTTCAAACTAGTCCACAAAATAGAAACAGAAGGAAGACTACCCAATTCATTCTATGAGGCCACAGTTACATTCAGTATCCTCCCTTGGAGATGGAACAGTTTTTGTCTAATCAGGAACTTGTCACAATTTCTTT
Organism: Rhynchomys soricoides; assembly: GCA_019843965.1. Taxonomy (NCBI): domain Eukaryota; kingdom Metazoa; phylum Chordata; class Mammalia; order Rodentia; family Muridae; genus Rhynchomys; species Rhynchomys soricoides. The sequence continues at coordinate 4,009,374 of JADRCH010000148.1, read as the reverse complement.
TCATAGAGGACTTCATAAGAGATTTTTTTTTTACTTCTATCATGTTTAGTGTTCCAAATAGGTTTTAAAAACTTGTTGAATGCGTATTACTTTTATCTTCAGAAGATATCATGTATATTTAAGAGGCATTTAACTATTATTAATTAGTTTGATGACTTAAAAATTGTCAATACTGAGTTGTATATTTTAAAATAAATTTTATAAGTTTAATAAAAAGAAAAAAAAGAAATGATGATATTTGCTATATGTCAACTAAATTTTTCTTTTTACTATGTCCCTCTTACCCTGCATATTAAAGAATGTATTTCCATATGAAAAAACAGAACAAAAAATAAATTGGTAATTTAATGGCAAGTTATCTATTATAGATGTTTAGTGCGATATGTGTATTATTTATTTTCCATTTACTATCAAGTATGTCATGTTGTTTTGCAAAACTACTGTAGCTTTTAAGGAGTTGATTTGTTTAAGTAAGATTAAAGAGAACCTAAATAAGTCTGAAAATGTTTGTGAGTGTTAGACTGCCAGATTAGATGTTTCTTGCCAGAAAGCATAGAAAGTGTAAACTATCTAAAGATACCATTTTAAAAGTACACTGTAGATATGCAAATTCATTGGTAGAACTGTCAAAATTATTCATATGTATCTGAAAGGTCAGTGTAAAAGTTAATTAGAAGCATAATGTTTAGCTGTGAGTTTCTGTATTTGTTCCCATCTGCTGCAGGAGAAAACCTCTCTCTGATGATGGCTGAATAACATCCCTGATTGATGAGTATTGCAGAATATCCATAGGAGTCATTTTGTCACACTACTCTTGTTTGTTGTTGTTGTTGTTGTTTCAGACAAGTAGTATGTGGTTTTGCTCTAGGTTTCTGGGAGAAATAGACTCTGGTTATTGGTCACTCGAGCAGTGTCTTATGGTATCCATCTCATGCAGTAGGCTTCAGGTCAATTTAGACATCAGTTGGTTACTTTCACAAGGTTTGTGCTATCATTGCTCTATCATATGTTGCAGGTAAGAGAGATTGTAGATCAAAGATTTTGTGGTAGGATTAGTGTTTAATCTTTTTTTATATATTTTAAGTGTGTCTGAATGACTTTCTTGACCTTTTATCCTAATACTTTAGTCTCTTGTGTTAATTAGAATATGAAAAAAATTATTTTTAATATAACTATTAATATTACTGGATTTAACCCTATAATGTTCCTTTTTGTTTGGTCTGCCCTGTTATTCTTATAACTTTCCCCTTAATTTTTAATGTCACCAGATATTTAAATTAGTATTTCATTTAACTTTTACTTGGCTTGTGGCATAGTGTGATATGTAAAGGTGTTGTACCACATGCATATCAGATTTCTTATCGCTGCCGAAAGTATCCATTAGTGAAACATTATTTTCAGCATTAAATCACCTGAAAACATTTTATATTGCTTTTATTAATGAGGGGAATTTTCACTTGATACACACTTGTACAGCTAGAGCTTTATCCGTTGAACCATCTCCCTAACAAGACATTTATACAGTCTGAGCAGGTTGTATTAATATATTTTGAAATAAATATACTATTAAAATACTTTAAAATACTTGTACTTTGTACTGCCCACATCTATGTGGGTCTAATAAGTTCTATAAAGAAATAATCTGGGATATTATAAAGTAACGTATATTGAAATCTCATCAAATATCTTATTCAATACACTAATACACCTAATTAGTGTATTGAATAAGATATTTGTACCAAATAGTACACTTTACAAGAAAAAGAAAAGTTACATTTGAAGAATGTTATAGTATAGTCTTTCTGTTATATAATTTTAGACCTTTGGCATAGCCCACTAATCTGAAAGTATATTTTATCTTTACAGCAAGACTTTATGGATTACAAACTGTTGTTTTTATATAAACCTTACAACAGTCTTGCAATGTACATTAGATATTATTATTCATTTCAATTTGAGTACATTTGGGTTCCAATGAATTTAGGGGACATATATCAAGTTATCTTAGCAATGTGGCTGAGATTTCAGCATAGATCTTTAAATAATTATTTATCCAATTATAACTATGGATTAAAAATGATTGTTTTCTTTTCTTCCATCAATTACTGGTAGATGTGTTGGTTAATCCAACTTCTAGTTTCAGTTTAGAAACATTTGCCCAATTTTGTTAGGTAGCAAGGGCATAGTGAACATTCGTCTTCAAGGTAATTGATAACTTGCATGGGGCACATAGCCAGATAATTTTCATATTCAATGAGTACATATAATGGAACTCAGGTAATATCTCTCCTACCAATCGTATACTTCAGAAAAGGAAAACTGAAGAAAAACAGAACTAGTGTAATTGTACTCAAAGAATAACAGAGACGTTACATAATGAGGAAAGGAGGGAATTGTGGCCATTTGGAGCACATCTGGACTAAGCTTCTATGAATGTTGTTCATCTCACTTGCTACCAAAGTGGAGTATGCACATCTGTTGAAGTTAGAACTTATAGCTGTCTACAAACCTGTGAGCATCAGCATGTACTTTGAAGAAATGAGTAGAGCTTGCTTATCATGCCTGAGCTGAAGACCTATGTTCAATTTCCAGCACTGAACAACCTAAAAAGAAACAAAAAAAAACAAAAGAAAATGTCTTCTATCTGTTCATAGAGATGCCCAGCAGTTAGAGGAAGCTGTAGCAGAAACCTGAGGATCTGAGTTTGATTCCTAGTTCCCAGCAAAGGAAGGAGAGAATTGACTACATAAGCTCTCATATAATCTCCAAACACATCATGCTCACATGCATACATACAATAGTGATGATAGATAGTTTTGTTTTAAATGTTTTTTTTTGAAATTATGATAAAATTACATCGTTCTCTCCTTCCATTTCTTGCCTCCAACCCCTCCCTCACATGCACTATGCTCCCTTGCTCTTTCACAAATTCATGGCCTCTTTTTCAGTAACTGTTATACAGTCTGAGCAGGTTGTATTAATATATTTTGAAATAAATATACTATTAAAATACTTTAAAATACTTGTACTTTGTACTGCCCACATCTATGTGGGTCTAATAAGTTCTATAAAGAAATAATCTGGGATATTATAAAGTAACGTATATTGAAATCTCATGGTAGGGAATTGAATTAAAATAGCACCTAACTAGAATCTCTACTTTGCTTATTTCAGTCAACATTCTCCCCTACAGCTTGTTTCCATGGTTACAAAGCCCAACCTGGCTAAGTTCTCACTTCCTATTGAGACAAATCATACACTTTCCATAAAAAATGTCTTTGAAATGGCAGAGGATTATTTGGGGGGAAGGGGAATAGATCTACTTTGGCCACTAATAATTTTTGTGCTATGATGTATGTAAAGACATTTCAACAGGGTGATTTTGAAGTAGATGTAACTTTCAAAAGTAACATTTTTAAATGTATCATTTTTATTCAGGGACTTACAGTACACTGTGCAGTCTATAGCTCACTATAACTTGAGTGTCAAAACACTTAAGCGTTAATGCCACAGATTAACTTTCGGTACACCAATGAAGAGTTGCTCTCTAGCTTTTCAATGATAATCAAGGGCTTTCTCCATTTACAGAAGAGACACCTTTGGGCTTTGGAATGTCAACAGACAGTGTATATGCTTGAGTCCATGGCATAATATCTATACACCAGTATTTCACTTATTTTCTGAAGTCACTACCCAAAACTTGGCACATATACTCTCAAAATCTTATTTTTTCATATCTTTTCCTTTAGTTTGCTCTAACATAGCTTAATGACTCTCCATTGTCTCTTCTGCAGGAAATCCTTGACTTTTATTGAGCTCTGAGTTTCTGAGTATTCTTCCCCTACCACATAATTTTCTTTAATAAGTTGTTGAAATACTGTTTGGTTTTCGAATAGCATCCTGACATTTTCTTCTTTATCAGCCACAGAAATTCTTAAATTCTCTTTAACTAAACAGAAAAAGAAATGCCAGGCTATACCAAGATAATTGCATCTTTCAATTTCTAGGTCCTGTGTTCCTCCTTGTGAAAAAGTGTTTCAAGCAAAACAAGGAGGACAAAGGAAATAAGACAAAGATGGTATGCTGCCAAGTGGATCTCAGAGAATAGGAAACTGTTCACAGAATTTGTTCTACAAATGTCCCCTAATAGGAAACAAGTACAAGCTCTCTACACTTTTAGTAGATTGCCTATGCTCATCATTTCTTTTTTAACATTCTGGACCGGGCAGGTTGTCCCAACATCCATCAGAAACATCCCTGTACCTTCTAAAGTGGCTTGTTTTCTTCATCAAAATATAATACATGTTGTTCATGTCCAATCAAGTGGTACACTATAATATGCACAGCATATCAGAAAGAAAAGATTATTTCTAGTTTCCAAAAGAATTAGCCTCCAAGCAACATCCAAGCTTAAAAGCATTCTTTGGGAAAATGTATACAAAGCAGAGGAGGTTGCAAGTCATCATCTCCCAGTGCCCAAAGGATGCTAGGAGACAGAATTTAGGAAACTGCTTACCCACAGCATTTCTACTTAGAAGGGCACATTTGAGTTAAAGAACAGATAGACAAGAAAGTGGAAGATTTAGATATCAACAGTTGGCACAATAATGGAGAAAGGGAACCAGTTTGGAATCATTCATCTGGCTAAAACCCATCCCTGGTAATTTTTGTCTATGATATAATGCTCCAAAACTTATTTTTCTCACATATAAAATCTAAGTGATAAAACTGAGACAAAATATGGCCCTTTGAATTTAGATGAGTTTGTTTTGCATGCACAATCTCTGTGTTCGATCTCTAGCACAACATAAAACCTAGCAGAACAACTTAGCCTGTAATCCTAAACTACACAGTAGAGGCCATACGGATGAAGAGTTCAAGGTTATCCTTGCCTACATAACAAATTTGTGGCCATCCTGGGCTACATGAAAGTCAGTCTTAAACAAAAACTTAGACCTTTGAGGAGTAATAGTAATTAAATATGACATATAATGACTTGAAAAGAATATTATACTTTCCATATTTGAATGGTTACTTTACATAACAGGCACTTATTGTTACTTAATATCAATTAATTTAATCTTTATGACACCATCAAGAAGATATTATTACCATTTTACATATTATTATCTTGAGTTTAAAAAGTGTAAAGCAATAAAAATGACAGACGTTTTATTTGATCCCAATAGTCTGATTTCAGAATTGTGCCTTATACCCATGACAAGAAAGTCACTACTATCTACCGCTATTCCCCAATAAAGAATTCCTAAAATTATATTAGTGATTATTAAGCTCTTTTCTAATAGAACAGCTATTAAGTCCTCTCTGATAGTCAAAACTGCAATGAGAACTTTGTCAGTCTTCAAGTGTCACCAGTTACTTGCTTCTGAGATAGCAAGAAGGCATTTACAATTTAGAGCACATTCCAAGAGGTTATAAAACAATCAAAAGTCATAAAAAGGGAACTAAAGACTTACTATAGGTGCAAGGACAGAAGATAAAATATTGACTGTTTTTATCTGTTCAAAACATCACTAATAACTTAGTCACAAAGTCATGGCTTTTAACTCTCCATGAACCTGTAGAGCTGGCGACAGATGATGATTGTTTAGCCAGATAATTACTCTTAATTCTTCGTTATAAACTTCTTACTCAATTTATGACTTGAATTTATATGTAAATTGTGGTGAACTTTTTACCATGTGATCATATATTTTGAAAAATGTATAAGTGCTGAGGACAAAAAGAGAGGAGGAAATTTTTTAGACAGAACTCAAGAACTTAGAAGTAAAAGTATAGCATTGGAAGCAATTGCATTGAGAGTAAGTGAACTACTGTTACATCCAAGGAGAAAAAAGAGCAAGATTAGAAGAAGAGAGAAGGGAGAACTTTTAGAGAAAAATTTTTGGGAGGAGAACTTTTGTAGAAATTTTCGGAGAACTGAAGAACAAATTAGAAATAGATCAACCAGAGGACCCAGCTGTAATACTTTTGGGCATAAACCAAAAGATACTCCACCATGCAATAGGAGCACGTGCTACACTATGTTCATAGCAGCCTTATTTGTGATAGAAAAAAGCTGGAAACAACCCAGATGTTATACAATGGAAGAATGGATACAGAAAATGTGGATCATTTTCATAATAGAATGCTATCCAGCTATTAAGAATAAGGACATCATGAGTTTTGCAGGCAAATAGATGGAACTAGAAAATATCATCCTGAGTGAGGTAACTCAGACCCAAAAGAGCATGCATGATATGTACTCACTAATAAGTGGACTTTAGCCAAAAAAGTACAGAATTCCCAGGATACAACCCACAGAACTCAAGAAAGTTAACAAAAAAAAAGGGCCCAAGTGAGGATGCCTCAATTCCACTTGGGAGGGTGAAGAAATCAATCACATGGGGCAGAGGGAGGGAGGGACATGGATGGGAGAGGGGAGGGAAGGTGAAAAGGGGAACATGATCAGGTATTGTCAGGGGGAGGTTACAGGAATGAAGTCCTGAGGGCCAGTAGAAAGAGTGGAAACAAGCAACCTTGAGAAGTGAGAGGTGGGGAAACCCTCTAGAATGTACCTGACATCTGGGAGGTGAGAAACTTTCAGAACTCAAAGGAAGGGACAGTAGATAAAATGCCCAACAGGGGAGATAGGGAACTTGTAGAGTTGATCTCCAGTAGAAAGACAGGGCATCAGGGATGAGGTTGCCATCCCACGGTGAAAAACTCTGACCCAGAATTGTTCCTGTCTAGAAGAACTAAAGGGACAAAAACGGAGAAGAGACTGAGGAAAGGGGGTTCAATGGCCAGCCCAAATTGGGATCCATCTTGAGGGGAGACTGAAAGGCCTGAACTATTACTGATGCTATGGTGTGCTTACAGATAGGAGCCTAGCATGGCTGCCCTCTGAGAGGCCTATCAAGTAGCTGACTGAGACAGATACAGATACTTACACCCAATCAGTGGATTGAAGTTGGGGACCCTGGTGGTTGAATTGAGAAAGGTTGGAAGAAGTTGAGAAGGAGGGCGACCCCATAGGAAGACCAGCAGTCTCAACCAACCAGAACCCCTGAGATTTCTCAGACACTGAACCACCAACCTGGCAGCATACACTAGCTGGATTGAGCCCCCAGACACATATACAGCAGAAGACTGCCTGGTCTGGCCTCAGTGAGAGAAGAGGCACCTAACTATCCAGAGACTTGAGGCACCAGGGAGTGGAGAGGCCTGGCAGCGGTGGGATTGAGTGTGGTGGAGAGGTGGGGACATCCACTTGGAGACAGGGGAGGAGTAATGGGAGGAGGAACTATCGGAGGGCAGATCAGGAGAATGATAATGACTAGAACCAAAAAAAGATTTTAAAAATTAAGTTTAAAAAAAATTAAAAAAGAAAGGCTAAAACCACTTTTTTCTAAGTGTCCCTTTTTTTCTTCAGTTATTTTAACTAGCAGGCTGAGAGTTAGAGCCCTGCAGTTCCTGAAGAAAAATCAAAGGATACTTTACTTAATCTCCTGTTGTTTTATGTTGAGGTTAACCTGCTTCTTTCTTCAGAGCAACCCAGAAGGCAGGTCAGCTACTAGATAAACATTTTATTATTATATAGCAACCCTTAATATCTGGTAAGACCAAGTCTTACCCCAAACAACACTCTTCCCCCTCTGCTACTTCAAGACAACCAAGAAGAAAGAACAGCTGGGGCTTGCCTCCTGGCACTCAGTTATCAGTAAATTTTCACAGTGGATTTCAAAGGATAAAACTGATCCAATTAATGTTTAAATTATATAAATTGACTGTCATCTACTTTTTTCATTTTCCAATATGTCATATTCAGTTTTTGCCAGATATGTACCTCAAATACATAAAAATCCTAACTGATGATAAGATTTAACACTTAAAATTTAATACAAGTACTATTCTATTTAATGAGCTAATAAAATATTTAAACCCAAATCCAAGTTAGTCTAAGATTTTTCAAGTTTTAAATTTTTAACTTGGTTGTTATTATTGCTTTTATTGTTCTTCTCATTTGAACACTGACAACATAGAAGTCAGCAGTCAACCATGAGTTTTCAGCCAAATGCAGCTAATGGTTATGAATTTCTGTAAATCTTAAAAACACACATCAAAGGCTGTACATTAATAGATTTAACATATGCTCAAAATGTGACATTTTCAACATCTTTGCTAATTTGCTTAATTAATAAAGTGCTTATTGTATACATTTAATTGCAAAAGATTGTATTACATTGTGGGGGCATGTGTAGGAGATAGTTCCTAATCAAATGTCAAAGAACCAAACTCTAAGAAATGAATTTAAAAGTGAAAGGTATAGAAAAATATGAGGAATTTGTTTTCTAATGGATAAATGTTTGAAAACCATCACAAGGCCATGGACAGGAGTAAAAATTATTTCAATCTAAAACCTCTCTAATGTAATTTGAATATTAGCACAATTTCCTCTGCAACATATCATAATGATTAGGAATATGAGCTTTTCAGAAATGTAGCCTACATTAGCATCTCAGCTATACCTCTCATTCCCTGGGAGAACTCAAACTCCATATAAAATGGAAGGAATATACCTATACATCACAAAAGTGATGAAGATTGAGTAAAATGACAACATATATGAGTCTTACATGGTTGGCAAATAGTAGGCACTCAGTATATGTTGGATACTTTTCAAGTTGCCACAGGGTGAACTCAAAAATCTATTTTAGGATGTCATATTTTATATGAATTGAAACAGAGAATATGATATGACAAATGCCCACATCAATCTCAGATACACCCACATTTTGTTCATCTCTGGAGAAGCTTGTTTAAGCTGTTATGTTTTCCATTTATAGATACACTAACAAAGACCACCAAACTCTCTGAGAATGACTCTTGTCCTCTCTTTCCTTTTTATGTTTGATAAAAGCAAATTTCACAAAGATCTATCAATATCAACTGGCGAAAGATAGTCCAGGAGTTTGAATTCACAACAAGAGGATAATTTCTATTAAAAAGTAGGTACTGGTTTCTAAGAGTTTCTGTAACATAAAAATGAATGTAATCATCTCTTTGTATTTTAGTTCACTTCAAAATACTGAACATAAACCACAATGTATAAAACAGCACTCATATATGAAACATTCACCAAGGTTTGATTGAGAATTAAGAATCAAACTCTCATCAAAAGTAGCTCTTCTGGAGATGATATATTTATTACCTTAATAAGGAAGGGGGACAGAGACAGAGAGGCAAAGATACACACAGAGAGACAGAGAGAAGCAAAGACAAAAAAGAAAGACAAATATTTTTTAATGAAATTACCCTACAACAAAGAGATGACAATCCAACTAGATACCCTATGCTAAAAAATAAAAAATCAGGAATAGATTATCTTTTTAGGAGATGTTGTTCAGTGGAGACACATAGATCCTCAAATATTATAAACTATTGCCAATGCTCATAGTTACCTTCCAAAATTTGACATTAAAACTCAATTGCTGAAGACGTCACATACTTAAGTTTGAACATGGAAAAATCAATAGATACTTCTCTTGAAGCATCATCCCTACTGGATAGTTTTCACAATACTACAAGGTTCTATGCAGGTTACCAAAGGAGAAAATAGTTATTAATTTTACCTAACTGTGAACCCTAAGAAATATGGCTGTCCTGACAAAATATGCCCTGGTACAAAGGTATGTATGTTATGAAAACAATCAAAATTTGTTTTTACATTTAGAATCAAGACAATGAGAAAAACCTCACTAAAATAAGTAAGAATAAGAATTACTATCACTTATTTACTCTGACTATAATCTCTTGGCTATTACAAACATTTTATGTAAAGCTTAACTGTCATCTTATATAATATCTCTATTTAAAAGTTCTACTAACTTTCCTTTTTACAAATGAGGAGGCTTAGGTAAAATATTAGCTAATTTGAATAATGGCATATATACTAAATTAGGCACTGAACTGTTATATCTGAATCAAAAGCATTGGTTAAAAGAGAAATTCTCAGACTAATAAGAAAGAACAATGGCTTTTAGATAGAATGAATTCCAAAGATAACATAAATGAAAGAAGAAAATCAAATCCAAATGTTGGCATATCAGAGCTAAGAAGAGAAAATTATGTGGCTGCAGTAGAAGCCAGCTGGTCAAGAACTTAGTAAGCTAGGAAAAGCATTCCCATGCTCTATTCTAAGGGCTATGGTAAGTCAATAAACATCTAACTGCTCTATAGAACCAACCTACAGTGTAGAATCAATACTCTGTCTAGTGAATAAGGAAGAGCAAGGGTCTCTAAGGTCAAGGAAACAGTTCTATGATGCTAATTTTATGAAGAAATGATGGTATATTTTACTAGGAGACTTAGTATGACAGACAGTTAATTTAGATATTTGAGTCAGCTGCAGCTGGAGACTAATTAAATGGAAAAAAAATGAATTATAAAGTAGTAAAATATATCACACAGGTTCCTGAACCTAAAAGTCAGGTTCATATAGCTTTAATTTACAGAAAAGGGGAAGCCAGAGAAGGATAGGTGTAAAGAGAAATATTTTGGTATCTAACCATAGAATTTTTAGTCCAACACTACAAGTTGTTTTTAAATGGAATTTTCCAGAAATAAACTATCCTGTAGGGTCCAAATCCTTCATTAGGTGTCAGCATGAAGCATCTGCACATTGGTGGTCCTTTTGTAAAGGAGCTATGTTATCACAGGAATCAAACTGTACATTACCATGGCTATAGAGTGTGTGAGTGTGCTAAGACATATTGAAGAAGAATGCAGACTTATAGCAGTGTTTGCGTACTAAACCTGATTCCAATGATGACAAGAAGATATGTCCTGAGTGCTAATGAGGATGCTAAAGCAAGCATCAGACTTATCAACAATTTCTTTCTAAATCCATTTAAAGTCTGTATTACTTTTCTGGGGCTACCGTAACAAATAATACAATACAGGTCGCATAAACAAGAGCAATGTCCTTTATTGAATCTCTAGACACAAACTGTGTAGGATAATGATATCAATAGAGTTGACGTGCTCTTTTAAGGGCTATGAGGAATGGATTGCTTTGAGATCTGTTTCTGTCTTCGAGGTTATTTCCTCTACTCACACCTATGACCAATTTTTTTTTCTTATAGAGAATGGATTAGATTAACTCCTGTATTAATGTCACCTTTTTCGTTCAATAATACTTCAAAGGTCTTCTCTCCAAAGGATATTGGAGTTAAGGATTTTAAACATTTCTTTGAAATGGAAAGTTTAGGGGAGACACAAGTCATCCATCAGCAATATCTTTGAAAAATATACGAAGCCACAACTTAGTATAGAGGAATTTTATTAAGAAAACTTAAGCATAGGAAGTCATTCAAAAATTTCTGAGACAGCTGTTACAATATCCAGGGTTCAGACCAGTGGTGATCTCCAGCAGCCCAAGATTCATTGGCTTTGGTAATGACAATGTGGTCTACATGACCTATCTCTAATTAGTACCAAGTGTCTGATTATACAGTTATTTTTCCATTCTGTTCCTGCTTCTTTGCCTCCCTTGATTCTGCCCATTTTCATGGTACCTCATGGTATTCTAGAAGCTCCAAAGTTACACTATGACTCCACAGGCACCCAATGCATTTGTTACTCTAAATCAATTAAGTGATGTGAACACTCAAGTTTCTAAACTAGAAAGCTGACTATCAAAGAAAAATACATACTGATCTACATGTTTGAATTGAGGCTTCCTACATCTCATAATACTATAAAAAGGAAGACATTAAAGAAGACTGACAAGCATTTTTATTTTGGTTTTGCTATTTCTGAGCACACAACCAAGGTTCTAAAAATTGGCTTTTTCTTAAATGCATTTGAAATGATGATATTCAATATCAAACATTTCATGGGGATGTAAAAAATTCTAGGCACTACTCAATTACTTAAATATTGGTTAAACACATGAACTATGGATATGGCCTACGAGTTCTTCAACATATTTTGCAACACCTTGGGCAAGATATTTTTCCACTTATAAAATGCAAGTAACATGTTTTTTTAGTATATAGAATTCTTGTGGAAATTCTGTAAGTTATCACACTGAAGTCTTTAGAAGTCTCAGCAATGTAACCTGCTAAACATGAGATGAACAAGAATAACAATAAGCTTGCCAAAGTAGGAAATGGAAAGTCTACAAAGCATCAATTCTGCACAAAAAACCTACAAACAACTAAGGATTTCTCAGAGTGGGAGAAACAGTCTTCTCCAGGCAGTAGCATACCAACTGGCTACCCAAAACTAAATTGTTAGTCCTCAGCACATACATGTAAATGAGATTGTTCAGACTGAACAGTATATGTTTGGAAATATATGTGAATATATATACACACACACAAATATGAACACCTACACACACACACACACACACACACACACACTCATGCATGTAGCAACTATTGAAAAAGAGGCCAGAAATTTGAATGAGAACAAGAAGGGGGTATATGAAAAGGTTTGGGTAGAAAAAAGGAGGAGGATAAATGATGTAATTATACTTTAATCTTGAAAAGAAAAATTAAAGATTTTAGAACAATGCTCAGAAGACGCTAATACTATCCTCAGTGTTGCCTGTTTTAATTATAAAGACATGTTATGGAGCCAGTTTTCTAATAAGTGGTCAATGAAAAACTCTTTAAGGTTAGTATTATAAGGAAAAAAATAAAACATCTAAGAGTGGTTCATGGGGAGGAGACCGGAGGGGAGTAGAAGAGGAAAGCCAAGCAAGGATTTCAGACAGGCAAAGCACTGGACTAAGGGACTATAGGTAGATGATTGCAATTGCAGCCTTTTGAGATGAGATAGAGTAAGCCAAAGAGTGGCTGAAACTCTTGTGATCTGAATCGTAGAACCTACAGAGTTGGTGGTGTGATGACATATTTGAGTAACAAAGGTAAAATAACAACTAAAACAAAATAAAACCAACCAACCAAAACAAACAAACAAACAAACAAACCTACAAACCTAAAGAGTAGTACCTGACAATAGTGAGAAGGAAAGACACATTTAAGGAAATAGAAATATATGGAACTGAATACATTTGAAATAAAATTTGATGCGTATGATAAGCTGAATAATGGCTCCAGTGGGAACATTGTACATGTCCTATTCCCCGAAGGAGAAGAATATGTTTGTGAGGTAACAAAAGAAATCAGAGATCATAAGTGTGAGATGGATTGTCTTGTTATACCACGACAGGCCAGTCTATAGAACCCTGTGTGCTAGGGCTGGCCAAAACATTTTAGGGATGAGAAAGGCCACCAATAGATTGACAGCATGAAAACAAGAACCCTGCTTTTCTTGTCTGACTTTTCTTTTAACTTTATTTTCCTTGATTGCTATTTTCTCTTTTATTTATTTTTCTTTTACTAAAAATGGTTTTATTGCATAATTAAACCTGATTAAGATGTCTGTTCCTTCTATTCTTCCCAGTTCCTCCCTACCTCCACTCACATCTGGATTCACCCCTTTTCTGACTCTCATTAAAATCCAAACAGGCTTTTAAGAAATAGGACTAAAATATATAACATAATATGATGTGATATAATATAGTATAGTATAAAAATAACTTATTGTATAATATAACAAAAATAACTTATCAGAATATGACAAAACCAACTAACAGAAGGTAAAGAGCCCAAGAAAAGGCACAGAAAAAATATAGAGAGAGGGGGGGGGAGACTTTAAACAGTCAGGAATCCCATAAAAACACTAACCTGGAAGCCATAATACATATGCACAAAAAGAGTAGGGTAAAAATAGAAAAGAAAAATATGAATATAAATAAAATGAAATAAAAATTTAGAAATAAGATATTTTAAAAGTAGAAAAATACCTGACAATTCATTATGAAACGAGGAACCTCCCAATGTGCTGGTAATTTCATTTTTGCAGCCTACCCTTAAGAGGTCTTATTCCTCAGAGAGATTCCCTTGGGAAAAATATTAATGTTCGCTTGCAAGTGGTTATCAAGCAGAGAAATGAGATCATATGTCTACTCTTTCAGTTCTGGGTTACTGTCTGGTACGGACCTGTTGAGACCCTATGCCTAATGTATCAGTTTCTGTGAATTCACATGAGTGATTTAGATGGGCTTGTTTCCTTGGTGTCTTTCATCCTCTCTAATTCTAACATGCTTTCCCAGATATCCAAGGAAAGGGATTTGATGAATACATCCCATTTAAATCTGAGTATTCCAAGGTCTGTTTGTCTGTACATTGTCTGCCTGTGGGTCTCTGTATTTATTTCCATCTGCTACAGGATGAAGCTTCTCTCATGACAGCTGAAGAAAGAACTTATCCATGAGTATAGCAAAGTATCATTAGGGGTCATTTTATCACTACATTTTTATTTCATTTCATTTTTGTTTCAGTTTTACCCAAGGTCTCAGAGATATCTTGTCTTACGTTCTTGGTCACCGAAACAGTGTTGGATGTGGTTTCCATCTTGAGGAGTGAACCTTAAGTCAAATCAATTATTGGTTGGCTACTCCCACAAGCTTTTTGCCACCATTGCTCTAGCATATCTTGCACATGATTGTACACCAAAGGTTTAGTAACTGAGTTGGTAGCATGCAGAGTGCCTTCCTGAACCGAAGATGCTAGCACATCACTTCAAGGTGAAGGCTCTATATAGACACCAATTCCACTGCCCATGTCTACTGAGTTGTGTAGGTGTTAGCTTCAGAAATCAGGCCTCCCATCAGTTTGTGGAAAGCAACCAATAATCCAGAAAACAGCCTGGGTTGTTTGGGAGTTTTGATGGTACCCCTTTGGCCAATAACTCAATTGATATGACATAATTCCAGTTCTGAAAGCTTCATTTGGTGACAAGAGATGTACCGTTCAGTCTCTGTCTCCCCCGTTACTTGGCAATTTCATTTAGATTGTCCTCATATATGTATATATTTTAGGAAACTTCTGCTGTATCAGGTTGCAATACTTCTCCTCAAATTGCCTTTAATTTTAGCTATCGCTCCCCTACCCTTCTTTCTCCTCCCCACTAGTCCTCCTATTCCAGTATTCCCATCTATCTATAACTGTCTGTTTTATTTTCCTTTTCTATCTGCTTCCCCATCCCAGTCCCTAACTCCATACCTACTCTCTCTGGTTCTATAGACCAATGATATTCTATTATGCTTACAGATAGTAACCTAGAATATCTGTCCTCTGAGAGGTTTCACCCAGTAGCTGCCTGAAACAGATGCAGAGACCCACAGCGAAACATTGAGCAGAGCTCGGGAGTCTTATGGAAGAGTTCAGGGAAGGACTGAGAGCCCAACAGGGAGTCAGGAGTTCACAGGAAGACCAACATAGAAAACTAATCTGGATTTTTGGGAGCTCTCACAGACTGACCCATCAGCGAATGTGCATACATTGCCTGGACCTAGCCAAAAACCCCACCCACACCCTGGGCATGAACAAATATGTACCAGATGTGTAGCTTGGTCTTCATGTGGGTCCCCCAACAACTAGAGTAGGGCCTATCCCTGAATTTGTTGCCTGCCTGTGGGCCTGTGAACCTGTAGATCCTGTTCCCCTGACTGTGCTGCTTTGTCTGGCATCAGTGGGAGAGGATGTGCCAGGTGACTTGAAGTTCCAGGGTTGGTTGGTACCCACCAACTGCTTCTCGCTTCTCAGGAGGGGAGAAGAGGAGAAGGTGGGAAAGGGGCTGTGCAATGTGGGTGCTGGGAGAAGAGGGGTTTCTGTGATCAGGGTGTAAGTGTATAAATAAATTCATGGAGAAAAATACCCCTGCCATATGTGTGCTCAATATTGCTTATTTGTAGTTTCTGATAACATGCTAAACACTTATTAAGTGTTTTATAAATACATTTAATAAAAGTATTGAAAAACAAGAAATATTAAATGGCTAATCAAGTAGGTGAAAGTATGGGAATTTATTGAATATTCAGTTTGAAGGAGTCAACAATTTGTGTAGTGAAAACTCATAACTTAAACTCTTCCATTGTAGATAGGACAAATGACATAAGGAATAGAAAATCATAATCATTGGAAAGTTTTTATTTTTCTTTCTAAAAATATTAAATTAATATACACTGTTAATACAAATGAAATCCAGGAGTAGACAAAAGATGCACTATCACCTGTACCCATTACTATCTGTGCTGCTAGCAGAACTTCTTAGGAAAAAAATTCTTCACTGGGCTTCTTTAAACTTTCTGTTAGTTGCTGTTCCAATCCTCCATTTCATCTTGAAGATAAGTCCAAACCAATTGCTCTGCAGAAGTATTATTAACTTCTTTAATCACACTAATACTTTATCTCAGGCTAATGTGAAAATAGCCTAAGTTTTCAGTCATGGGGATAAAGAAACAGAGGCTTTTGGAATACTTTCAAGGCAAATCAGATATCAATTCACTTTAAATCCTTAAATCTTAAATGTATTCTTAGCTAAAGGTTATTACAGAGTGTGACTTTTCTCAAATCCATTTAAATGATTGCATTGTTCAAACAGGAAGCTGGGACTAAATTAGCTTTTTAGAATGTTTAAGAATAAAATAAATATGTACATCACTAATCATTCATCTCAGAGTCAAATCATTGCCAAATTTATAGCATGCTATTTGGCAATCAGAATGTCTGATGAACAAATTGAAAAAAATATAATTAGAAAGATGAATAAGCAATTATTGTAGTATGGATTACAAAAAGTGATTAAGAATAGAGTGTGCATCTTGTTAGGTAACAGATGAGCCTTTGTGTTATCATTGCTTAACTCTTGCCTTCTGAGTAAGACCAAATTAGTACATGCCCATCTCCTCATCCTACTGAAGTATACAAAAGATATTTAGCAAACAGATTTACAAAAATGTTCTGTCTTCCAAGTTAAAGTCACTTGCTCTGCTTATACTCTGTACCCCTCGATTTTCCTCTCAATACTCTATGAAGGTGATGACAGTGACTTACCACCTGAGCTGAGTGTCAGTTTAGCAATTATCATATGAAACAAATGCATCTTTATTTTTCCACACAGAAATTGAATTTATAGTCAAGTTTTAATCCTACACAAGAAGATTTGAAGACTCTCCAAATTTTTCCCCAATTTTATTCCTATATTGTCACATAGTCAAAGCAATGGTTTATAGGCTCAGATGACATTTGGAATACATTATTATTTCAACCAAACTTATATTTCTTCTTGTGGATCAAAGAATCTTCAACAATTTTATTTTTGACTGGAAATAGAAAGGTTCTTGGCCTTTACCATTTACACGCTATCATGGAACACACAGTAGCCATGTTTTATCTGCCCACACTGAATCAGCTGCGCAGGACTGCCCAACTTAGGCACAGCCTTATCAGAAGCCAACGATAGTGTAGAAAATCCTTTTCACATTTGCTGTGTCCAAATAATATCTCCCTGATTCTCTCTTCCAGTCTTATTTGCAGATAGCTTTGTTCTTTTAATGTACTGTGAGATTATTTTAGACTACCTGGTTAATTCAGGATATTCTCCCTATTTTTAAGTGCAAAACATTTATTGGAGAAGCCAACTACCTTTTTCCACATAACATAATGTACTCACAAGTTTTATAGATTAGATCACTGACATAAAGTAGGCACACTATTCAACCTACTAAAAGTACTTTTAAAATATACCACAAATATGTCCACATTTATTTGTATTGCCTTCTATAGGTCTCTCATTTGTATAGTTTCCAAGGACTTCATGTCATTTATCCTGTCATACACTTCTCTAATCTCCTATAAAGGATCATCCAGAGAGCTCTCTGAAAACATTTCTCATTAGATAATTCATTAGTGACCCAGCTTTTTTATTGTGACTGATATCCCTCATGGTGTCAGAGGGTATTTATTTCTCTACCTTTAAATCTCACTCTTCCTCCACCTCACCACACTGGTATCACCATGACAATTGTGTGACTTTTCCTAAATAGCTATAGAGAAATTTCTCTTCCATGGGTACTGAAGAGAGATCACCAAAATGATTTCATTCAAACATAGCTTTGTGAAAGGCAAGTTTACTGATTAAGTTAGAGAAGCATTTGTGACTCAAGTAGCTGCATGATTGAAAAGCCCTCAACAGCATGGGCACTGGCTCATGAAAACGATTATCATTGGAGCTTTCACCAGGACCTGGGGTCACATCTATCACAGTGTCTCATCTTCACATTGTTCATCGCTTCTGTAACTAGCCTTGGTGGGAGTTTTAAGAGTTCTGTAAATTCTGGGCATTTCCTGAGCCTTGAAAGATTTGTAGACTTTTTAGTCTTAGGAGTCTTCCTGTTTCCTCCAGGAAGAAGTATGTTAATTCAAAGAAAATGTCCTAAACAAAGAAAGGGATACTAAAACAAGAAATTTTACAAGGAAGAAATAGTATAAAAATGATTCCTTCATTTATAGGACTTTTTTTCAAAAGGTTAATGTTAGATAGTGTATAAATATGGAACACCATCCCATTTAACTCTCAGTAATCAGAAGACAGCCCTATGAGCTCTCTACTTCCTTACTCTAGAGTATTGCTGCACAATGTTGTGTTTGTGAATGGTTCCAGTCTACATGTAGACTCTCCACCTCTGTTGTACTGCCTTTCAGTATTGACATGCATCCGGAATTCTCTCCAGCAGGAGCGTGTACCCAACTCAGAACAATCTCTAATTCTATTCAACATTACCATTCCCTTCTCCCTCTGGAACTCCAAAAGAATACAAATCATTTCAAATTTATTTGAAATAGCCTAGAAAGTAACTTTTGTCTGCTTTCCTTTTTAAAAAGTCTCATATTTGATGATTTAGCACCTTATAAACCTGAGTCAATACCACTGAGATCTGCCAGAGATTTCCTTACCTTACAAAAATCATCATATCCTCTCATGGGACTCAGCCAAGCCAGTAAAGCACCATGCCTAGCCAAAAGTCCCTTCTAAATGAGTGTACTTCTTTTTATGGGCACAGTTTTATCAATCCTGGTGAACTGGGCTTTAAATTCTCTCTCCATTGTGCCCCAGTTTCTTTATTAATGCCTATACTTCTATTATCTTTCAGTTCCTGATGTTCTTGGTAATATCTCAGCCAATGATAACTAGGTATCCCTAATAGCTCATGGGGCTTACTCCTTCAGGGAATGGTTTCCCTCCTACTGTTTCAGATTATACGAGCTTTGTGTCAAGGAGCAATAGGTGATTATATTACACAATTCTTATGCTTGGACAACTGACCCCCAAGTCCCATAGCCTCATAAGCTTGATTATAGGAGAGCCCTTGTAGAATTCCCACCCAAAACCCAATTCAAGTAGGTGAAAGGCATAGCATTCTATCATTATTACATTTCCTGAGCTGTATTGTGTTTAAGTGGTCAATATGCATGCTGAATCATGTACTATTTTCATCTCTGTATTAAGCATGAGACCTTCATTGTCATGTTATTCATAGTTGTGAGAGATCAAGGAAATAGATACACCCTAACTATCCTTCAATTGGTGAATAAACAATGAAAATGTAGTACATATACAAAATGGAATTCTATTAAGCTATACAGGAAAATGAAATCATGAAATTTGCAGGTAAATTAATGGGCCTGGAAAATATACTGAGTGTGTTAACCCCAGTCCAGAAAGATAAATGCCATATGCTCTCACTTATTTGTCATTCCTATTTCTGAATACTTAGATGTAAGTATATAATTTGGAGTCCTACAACCTGTTGGGAGGAGGGTCTAGAACCCTGACTGAGATGATGAGAAAATGAAGAAAAATAGACACACAAACACAAATACAGTAAATCTAGGGTCAAGATGTCCACTCTGATGAAGTAGCACCAACTATGTAGCAATGCCATCATTTTTATTATACACAAACTAGTGGGAGAGGAGTTAACTAGTCTAGGTAAGAGGTTCCTATATTTGAACAGTCTCTGGATGTAAATGCCTGGGAGAAGTAAACTGCAGGTGCAAGTTTTTGCACACATTGGTTAACAATTATGAGCACTTGTACATGCACAGACTGTCAACATTGGCACTCAAGAGTAGAGAAAGGCTTTGCTATCCCTCTGAGACTTACCCTAGGGACAGGGTGAGGCTTTTCCATTCACATGAAACTGAGACATTAGATCCTTGACATTGCTATACTAATGTAAAAAAGAAAATGCATGTTGGCTCAGGACTTCATCTATTCTTTACACATGCACTCAGTGCTTCCTCAGCTTCCCACATTGGAGTAGGCACAGTTCCTGGGGGATGAGGAGCCATGGAAGCTGTGGCTGCTCAGGGCAAGGTGAAGAAGTGAAGGTGAGGAGGCTGACCCCTACCCCACACTCTCCCTGCCTGC
Organism: Rhynchomys soricoides; assembly: GCA_019843965.1. Lineage (NCBI taxonomy): Eukaryota > Metazoa > Chordata > Mammalia > Rodentia > Muridae > Rhynchomys > Rhynchomys soricoides. Next base: position 3,989,019 of record JADRCH010000148.1, on the reverse strand, counting down.
TCCTGCTCCCTGCACCCTCCCAGCACCTGCCACACTGACAACATCTTTAGGATCTTAAATTTAAGTTGTAGCTGCAGGTGGGGACTTGTGGCTCCCATTTTTAGTATTTTATTCCCTGTACCCACTCCCTTCATAGAATCTAGTCAGAATAACACCTCTGGGGGTGCAGGTTCTTGGTCCACATCCAGGGATGGCTCCCTGTACCAGGAGAGTTGAGAGATAGCAATTATGGTTTTTCTTAGTTCTTTGTTTACTAAGGTGCTGCTTAGAAAGAGGTCAGGGAGGAACTGTGCTGTGGTGTGACCAATGAGGAGAAGCTGCAGCCCAGTTTTGTCCTTGGAACCTGTTTTGCACTCTTCCCACAATTAGGTAACTGGGGGCATAGTCATTCCAGTGGAGTGTGAAAGTAACTTCATGGTGATTTTAACCCTACTTTCTCTCTGACTTTAAAGGAGCTGCTGACCCTAGAAGGTTGGGATCAATCTTGTTAAGTCTATGTATTACATTTACTTTTACAAAACAACAAAAAATTTTATAGACATATATCAGCACACAAAAGCAACTCCAAGGTTGCTAGTGGCAGTTGAAACAGTCTTATGTGGTCACTAGAAAACAAGTCATTCCTCATATCAAATGGGATAAACTTCTTGTACCTCTTGCTGTGTTTGGACCCCTTTGCCTTGTTTTGTAGAGGTGAAGTGCTCCTTGATCACGTCCAAGATTTTGTCTTTTACTGTCTGAATCACGTTCCAGCTGCTTGACCCTACCGTGTGGATTCAGAACTCATTGGGCATAACAATTAAGTCTCTTTCCAGATCAGTATAATAAAGGAGTAATGTGCAATAAAAGAAAGAGGGGAGGAGGAGGAAGAGGAGGCGGAGGCGAAGGCGAAGAAGAAGAAGAAGGAGGAGGAGGAGGAGGAGGAGGAGGAAGAGAAGGAGGAGGACGAGGAGGAGGAGGAGGAGGAGGAGGAGGAGAAGAAGAAGAAGAAAAGAAACCAGCGAAGTAAAAAGGGACCATGGGGATTAGAAGATGAAGCTCTGGAGAGAATACCAGGATACAGGTGCTACAGAGTAGGAAACTGAAAAAAAGCACAAGAAAGAAAATGAGGGACAAAGAATAAATAATACTAAGGCTGTTTGAAAAACCACAGGGAATCATTCTATTTTATGATTACCTCACACACACACACACACACACACACACACACACACACACACAGAATTACAATAATCTGGTGAGACCCAGAGTGGTATAGCTCTGAAAACCAATAGCTGACCTAACCAAATCTCTGGTCATATATGAGAACCCTCCAAACTAACTGCACCTGGATGATATCTTCAGTCATTTCTACTTAGGTTTCTCATTCTTCATTGTCTATTTTATTCCATGGGTTCCAGGTTATGTTCAATGTAAGAATGCAAAGACAACTAAGAGTAATTATTTCCAGAAGACATCTATATCATAAGCATTTTAAACAACCAATCATAGATGGAGATTTTCCTAAATGCACACATAAATTAAAATATCAGACAGAATTAGATCAAATTTATAATCATTGTAACAAGCTTATTGATACTGAATGAAAAAGACATTCTGAAAGACTAAGCTGCAAGAGAAAACCAACAACCCTAAATAACATTTACACGACTTTGATGAACTATTTGAGGACTTGGCATCAAATCAGCAAAATTACATTTGGCCTTATAATGTTGAAGAAAGTGGTTTTAACTACTGTTTTATATTGAAGTCATTTTCACTTATAAATGTGTTACAAAAATAGCACACATAGTCCCAAGAAGTATTTCATCTATTTTCATACTAATTTTATATTATGGATATTTGCCAAAACAGAGAAATAAAAATGAATAACATTATTCTTTAAACTCTAAATTATATTTTAATTACATAAGCTTTCAACTTGTGTCCTTTTTCTGTTCCAAGATATAACACAGAATACCACATTGTATTAAGACGCTATCAGATTTTAATCTCTTCCTTGTTCTCTGGAAATCTAAATATAATAGATAACTTATTTTTTTCAGTTTGTAAGGTAAAGTTTTCAACAATTTATAAATATTGATAGAATTTCTGTTTGACTAGAGATAGTCATCTATGGATTTTGTCTGAATTAGTCGAGATCTTTATCTATTGATCCCCTTGACTCTACTGGAAAAAAAAAAGACAAATGAAATAATTTAATTTGTAGAAAAATAAATGGAACTGAAACATATCTGGTTTAATAAAGTAATCACAACCCAGAAAAACAAATATGATATGATTTCCTTTACATGATGAATTTATATTTATAAAAACCAAAACCATCATGCCTAGCTCTCTCACAACTTCATGCCAGCTAGTTTGCTTTCCTTGCTCCCCAGGTCACCAACTCCCAGGAACCTTATCCCATAGAATGCACTCCAGTCCTCTCAGGTGGCAACTGGCCCATGTGTCCAGGTTTCCATGAAATATTCCAACCAGCATTACCTTCAACTCCTACCCTACTCAAACTCGTCTCCAAACAAACAGCCTTTGAAGCTCACCCAACAACAGAAGTGCCCTCTCTATCTCCAGAACTAAGGACCCCCTTTAACTGCGCAGTCCAGTGTCCTAACAGTGCACTCTCTCTCTCCAGGTACTTATGCACCCAGTAAGAATATTACTACATTTGTTGCTATCTCTCTGTGTTTCTCAAACTATGAGCAGTCATTCCTGTTTGAAAACTCTAAGCTAGTAGAATCATACAAAACCAATAATCCAGCTCCAGATGCCCAGACTCCATTAGAAACATACACACAAACACACACACACACTCACACACTCACACACACACATATCAGGAAAAATCAAGACTATGTCTCTCCTACAGATCAACAGTTGTGTAGTGATTATTCCCAAAAAGAACAAGTTAGACAAATTGAAGACATAGAATTCAAAAGAAAAATTACAAGCATGTTGAACGATATTTAAAAATTTAAACAGAAGACAAAAATCTGAATGAACTAAAAATAAACTTGGGATTGATGTTTCGAAAAACACATAAAAATGGTTGAATAAAATAATGAGGGAAATCTGAAGTATGGAAATTGAATTCAATAAAGAAATACTAAATTATCCCTAAAGCTGTTGCCTGTCTATGAAATATATTCCTTAAGTGGGTTTCCCTGTCTGCCTCAGTGGGGGAGGATTCACCTAACCCTGCATAGACTTGATGCACCAGGGTGGAGGATATCCAGCGATCACCTTCATCCTCTCAGAGGAGAAAGGGAGGGTGCATGGGACCGGGATGCTTTGAGAAAGGACTAGATAGGAGAGCAGCAATTCAGAAATAATAAGTTAATTAATGGAAAAAGAAAAAAAATAAATAGCAAAATACTAACTGAAGTACTAAAACACAAAATATAAATAATAAATAAAATTCAAACTAATATGAAACTGTAAATTACAGTTTCAACAACAACAACAACCTGGTGGAAAGCCTGATGGCTCATATAGAGGACAACAGAAGACTGAAGACAAGACAACTGGGAAGGAACACAGCAAAAGAGGAATTCGGTCCAGGCTTTAAAACCAGGAAGACGTTGCAGTCATGTAAGTCTTGGGACATCTAGAAAGAAAGAGGGTAGCCTGGGCAGTTGGTGGTTCTGTGAACCCAGCCAGGAAGGGCTGGGGGAGTGATCTCTGCTCCTGGGAAAAACAGACAGCTGGCAGCTGGCAGAGCTGAGTGAGAAGGGCAATGGACAATCACAGAACCTAGCCAGGAGAGCGGACAGAGCTCCTGGGAAGGTGGAAGTGTGGTCTTTTAAAATTACATATCAACCAACAGATTGGGAAAAGATCTTTACCAATCCTACGTCCAATAGAGGGCTAATATCCAATATACAAAGAACTCAAGAAGTTAGATTCCAGAGAACCAAATAACCCTTTTTTAAAAAAATGGGGTACAGAGCTAAACAAAGAATTCTCAACTGAAGAATATCAAACGTCCAAGAAGCACCTAAGGAAATGTTCAACATCCTTAGTCATCAGGGAAATGCAAATCAAAACAACCCTGAGATTCCACTTCACACCAGTCAGAATGGCTAAGATCAAAAACTCAGGTGACAACAGATGCTGGTGAGGATGGTGTGAAAGAGGAACACTCCTCCACTGCTGGTGGAATTGCAAGCTGGTACAACCACTCTGGAAGTCAGTCTGGTAGTTCCTCAGAAAACTGGACATAGTACTTCCTGAGAACCCAGCCAAATACTTGCAAACCAAATACTGGCACACCAAAAATGTTATTCACAATGATCAAAATGGCTTTGTCTCAGAAATGCAATAACGGTTCAAATAGTAAATACAATAATCATATAAACAGATTTATAGACAAAATCACATGTTCTTCTCAATATATTTATAAAGTGACTTCTACAAAATTCAATATCTCCTCCTGTTAAAAAAATCCCAGAGGGAATTGAAGGGAAGGAACATAACTTAATATAATAAACACTATATCTGCCAAACCCATTGATAGCATTATTCTAAATGAAGAAAAACCCAAAATAATCCCATTAAGATGAGAAGTGAGATAGGGCTGTTCTGTCTCTACTTGAAATCTCAAAGCCATAAAACAAGAAAAGGAAATAAAAGTGATGTAAACATGAAAGGAAGAAATCAAAGATTTCCTCCTCATAGCTGGTATGACCCTATTAATAAAAAAGCCTAAAGACTCTACAAGAAAATTCCTAGTAATAATATTTCCAGACAAACGTCATGACATAAAATGGACACACAATAATCAAGAGCCCTTCTTTCTTTATACCAATGGCAAGGACACTGAGAACAAAATCAGGAAACAATATCATTAAGAATAGACTAAAAAAAATTACTCTAGAGTAAACCTATCCAAGGAGATAAATAATTTCTAAAAGAAAAGCTTTTAAACTCTGAAGAAGTAAATCAAGGAAGGCACTAGAAGATAAAAGGCTTCCCTTGCTCAGGGATAGGTAGAATTAATATTGTGAAAATGACCATCCTCCAAAGCAATCTGAACCTCAATAAAATCCCAATCAAGATCTCTATTTCATCCTTCACAGAAGTAATAATAAGGATGTCTCAAATCGTCCATATTCTGGGCAAGACAGCCACTGTAATCATGAACTCATGGCACCTATAGATGCCTTCACCATCACTGCATAAGAATGGGCTCACCAACAATCAAGCATGAATACAGAACAAGCTCAGGGAACCTTACCTCTCACTTCTGAACTATTTGCTATTTTTATATTCAGGGAAATGAGGGTCATTGACTTCTATTCTGTATCCACTGATGATCCCACTAAGTTCCAATAGGTAATTCCAATCTAGTGACCGAACACATAGACATGGTTAAACTAAATAAGTGACAAAGGAAATCCAAAAGTAATGAATCTGAGAAAGAAACTGGTAAAATTTAGAGAGGTTTGATAAGGGTGGAATATAAGTGTGAGTGGAGGGGGAGGAACAATTAGAATTCAGTATATGCATATGCATATGTATATGCATATGTATATGACATTTTCAAATAATAAAGTAATCAACTATGTATGAGAGTAGTAGAATGATTGTGGGTGTAAACCATTGGCAAAAGACAAGAGATGACAATGGGAAGTCAACATATTTGAAGCATGTTATATATGAAAAAGATTAAAAGTACTGAATATAGTCTAATGGTATATCTTTTGAATGCAATGTCATGGTATTTCTGTGTTTAATCAGCTCTTGTGCATAGTGAATCAAGAATCTGTGACAAGGTCAATGACTCAACCCTTAGAGCTAGAAATGCAGTCTATCTTTGTCTGTTCTAGATCATTATCTCAGACCATGAGATTGTGGTATTTCAAGTTATAGCATATATATTTGGCACATGGCCTTGAGCAAAAAGTCCTCCTAAGTTTAGTTCCTAATTCAGTATAACTATGACTTATAATGGTAGCTATTTCTCAGATTATTATGAAAATTAAATGGTAATGCATGTAAAGCAGCTAGCTAATTGACACCCAGTGAGAACTAAACTGTTTCATTATTCTATTTTAAGCCCCAATTCAAATGTCACTTCCTTTTTCTCCCAGATTGTTTTGTGTTTCTCATTATTTAAAAATTATATAAAAAATGTCATGGGGGAAAGTGTTACATAGTTTTAAGTATTAAAAATATATAAACAATAGTTATGATAGTATGATATTCACAAAGAAATAGTTTTGACTCATCTAGATTTTTCAAATATTCTATAATAAATAAAAATTTACATATAAAATAAAAATAATAATGCTATACTGTACTAGATAGTCAAACTTTGGTTATTTACCAGAGTAGTATATACACATAGTCTCTTCTCATATCAATATTCTATCTGGTCATTTCCAAATTATTTGCTTATTTTTCTTTTTATATAATTTCATGTTTCTAATTAATATATACATTTAATTCTTGCTGTTTTCAGTCTCACCCCACTTTTATCTATGTATTATTGAAGACTATTAATTATTTCTTATGCTACCATCCAGTTTTATAGTTTTCCATCTCTCAGTAGAGTATTATTATAATATTTTATTAAATCATTATTAGATGTTTGCCATTAGTATGAATACTATGTATACATTTTATATATATATATATATATATATATATATATATATATATATATATATATATATATTCATACCTGGACTCCTAATTTTCTATGGTTTTTTGTAAATTTAATTCTAATAAAAAATGACTTTGTATATTTAAATATTTGTATATTTAAGAATTGTGTCCCTGTTACTGCTTTTCCTCAAGTGTTCTTATAATGCCGACAACGATATTATCTCTATTTTTTAGAGACATAATTACAGATGTTTATCACCAGAAGTTGATTAGTAGAACACAAAATTAGTATATAAAAATTAGTGTTATTTTTATACAGCAATAATGAAAGAATAAAGAGGAAAAAGTCAGGAAATAAATCTACCCACAAAAGCTACAAAAATACATAAGAATAAACTTAATCATGAGAATAAGTCTTCTCTACCATTACACAGCAAAGAAAACAATTAGCAAGGCATAAAGATAACCAGTGGAATCGAAATTTTACAAAATATACATTTGAAAAAGATGTTTAACAGTTTTCACAAAAAACTTAAGAGGAATAGCCCCTATCAATTTATTAGCCATGAAAATATGTGTAAGAAGCACCGTGAGAAACTGTGATAAACCATTCCACAAAATTAGAAACACTATCACCTAAAACAGGGAGGACGGAACCCCTACAAGTTTCCAGGACTATCACAGAAGTGGAGATGGAAAGACTATAGGAGCCAGAGGATCAGAATGCTGCTGCTAGAGAGAACCCCCTAAAGAAGACGGGAAAAGGTACCCATGATCCCAGTGTGGTTGCTTGAACAAGATCACTATAACACAACACCAGCTGAGGCTATAGTGGATAGTGCAGATTCTCAAGATCTTTCTCCTAGATGAAGGGCTACTAACAGCAAAAATCAGTTTCCTCCAGAACGTAGCTCCTACGTAGTCTATATTTTAATTTTTAATATTCTTTCATTTGTTGCAAATGGATAGATCTATAGGATAGTCTTTAAATGAAACATTTAACATAAAAGAACAAAGTAATATGTGTTTTATCTCACATGTAAATGTTAATAATTAGTTGGTCAGAGTATATACTAATAATTACTGCAGGTAGGTAAGGTAATGAGAAGGGATACAGTGAGGTGCTATAGCAGATACCAAAATACAGAAGTATCAAACTCTAGTGGCATATAGAAAAACAAGGGAATCAATGCTCATACCCTCTTTTGGCCTCCACAGGCATGCCCACTCATGTGATAGGTGCACATACATACACATAATTAAAAATTAAATTAAATTAAATTTTTCGTAGGCTTCCTGAAGTGATTCCTGTCTCCTGATATATATATATTTTTTTGTCTGTATGACCAACTCTTGAGTATGGGTGGAATTTACTAGTCCACACAGCATAAATGATTACTTTACTTACCCTAAAATAGTTATTGGATGGTGTCTTACAATAGCTCATTGTCTCTTGGTAAAGCAGGTGTGCATAAAGTAAGGTCTGTCAGAGGAGCATGTAAGTGAGTTTGGAAGACCTTCTGAATCTTCCAAGGGCTAAATTAGTTTGAAAGGAAACTAGTCCTATTTAAGTTTTTAGATGAACACTATTAATTAATCAATTAGAATCTCTTGAATGACTGACAAAGAAACACCTATTATATCTTCCCCACATTCTTTTTGTTCATTAATTAATTTAATTTAATTTACATCCCAATTGCAGCTTCTCCTTCCTCCTCTCCCTCAATCTCATCTCCTCTGTCCTCATGGGAGGCCTTCCATGAATATCAACCTGCCTTGACATATCAAGTTGCAGTAGGATTAGGCCATACTTTCCTATTGAGGCTAAACAAGGCAATCTAGTAAAAGGAACAGGATTTAAGGGTAAGCAACAGAGTCAGAGATAGCTCCTGTTGTTAGGGATATCACATGAAGGCCAAGATTCACAACTGTTACATATATGCAGAGGGCCTAGGTCCACCCTATGTATGCTCTCTGTGTGGTGGTTCAGTGAGCCACTACAGACACAAATCAGTTGATTCTATAGGTTTTCTTGTGGTGTCTTTGACCTCTCTCTCTCCTTTAATCCTCTTCCCCCCACTTCCATAAGATTTCTCATATTTTGCTGTGGGTTTCTGCATCTTTTTCCATCGGTTGTTGAGTGAAGTCTCCCAGATGACAGTTATGCTATGCTCCTATCTGCAAGTATATCAATATATCATTAATAGTGTCAAAATGGACTTTTCTCTCATGGCATGGCTAGTCATTGGTTGGCAATTCCCTCATCTTTACCCCAGCACATCTTGTAGGCAGAAAAAAATTGTGGGTCAAAGGTTGGTGCCCTTATCTCTCCATTGGACTTGTTATAGTAGATGGTCACCTTTTCAGGCTCTATATCCCCCATTGCTAGGAGTCATAGCCAGTGTAATCCTCATAAATTTCTGGTAGTTATCCTAGGTCTCTAGCTCATCCCAGAGATGCCCCTACCACCATACATCAATGATTCCAGTTCTCTTTCCCAGTACTCTCTCCTTTAGAATTCCCCCTACTAGATCCCTCCAGTTCCTACCCCAGTACCTCTCCATTTTCTTCCTCCCACCTGTCCAAATGTCTATTCTATTTCCTCTTGAGGTAGCATTTGTCACTTAAGTCACTAAGTTTTATACAGCTTTTATATAGCAACCAGACATTCATGCATATATTTGATTTTGATTTTTTTTAAATTGAGTCATATAATCTTTGACTTTGAACAGAAATATCCTGTCCAATTTTAGATGCAAGAGCAGTAAGATTTTTCTTTGTTGTTCTTAGCATAAATTTACATCATTCCATTCTGTAAGTTCTGTGCGTCTCACCTAGGTTATATGTTCTCTACCCTTTTGCCTACTTCTGCATTGCTCTGATGTATTTTTCTTCATTCTTTCTGTGCTAATTTGAAAGTTGGGTTGTATTTTTAGCTTTTTAAAAAAAGCATGTTTTAAATTTATTTTGTGTATATATGTCTTTTGCCTGTGGAGGTCAGAGATGTTAGGTGTCAGATTCTCTGGAAATCGAGAAACAGATTGTTGTGAGCCACTATGTGGAAACTGGGAACCAAACCCTGGTCCTCTGAAAGAGCAGTCATTTTAACACCTATTTTTCAGCTTTTATTTCAAACCATTACTGTAGTAATATGATAGCCATACTTCTCAAAGCTTAAAATTAGTTTTTTTAATTATCTCCTAAGCAACACAACATACAAAACCCACTGTGAATTCAATACAAAAATGCCTTTGATACAGAAACTTCCCGAAGAATGGAACATTACAATAATGATTACTTTCTCTCAATACATTGGATATGCATCTTTGATTCTAATGTTGCTGAGAAATGACTTTGGATGAAGAGAGGGAAATGGGTAGGAGAGGGGATGAAGAGAGAAAAGGGGACTGAGGTCAGGGTGGGGAAAAGGAATCTGGAGAGAGTTGAGAGTGAGAATAGAAATTGGTGGGAGCATCTCTGGGATTAGTTGGAGACCTGGGACAGGGATGCTCTGGGGAGTCTGGTAGTTATTCTAGCTGAGATTACTTACAACCAGCAGGGAATATGGAGACAGAAATGACCATTTACTATAACCAGGCAGAACTTCAAATGGAGGGAGGGGAACATCAACCCACCCACTGATTGATGGAAAACCCAACCAATGAAATGACTGGCCCAACTTGAGACCAATCCCATGTGAGATAACCAACTCCTGGCACTATTAAGGATACTCTGTTGTGCTTGCAAATAGGAACCAAGCATAACTGTCTCCTGAGAGGCTTCATCCAGCAGCGGATGGAAACAAACAGGTCGAGACCCATAGCCAAACATCAGACTGAGCTAGAGAGTCTTGTGAAAGAGTACAGACAGAGTTAAGTGAGCCAGAAATGTCTAGGAAACCACAAGAAGACCTAGAGAATCTACTAACCTGGGCCCATTGGGGCTCACAGAAACTGAACTACCAAAGAACATGGATGGGCTGGACATTGGCCCTCCACATGTTTATAGTAGATGTGTAGCTTGGTCTTAAGTGGGTCCCCTAACAATTGAAGCAGGGATGTCTCTGACTCTGTTGGCTGCCATTGGATCCTATTTCTCTAAGTAGACTTCTTGGTTGAGCCTCAGTTGGAGTCCTGCTGAGACTAGATGTTCCAGGGTGGGGTGGTACTCAAGGGGGTAGCTTCCTCTTTTCTAAGGATAATGGGAGGGGTTATGGGGAAAGGGATTTGTAACGGTGGGACTGGGAGGGAAGCAGGGAGAGGACTGCAGTCAGGATGTAAAATAAATAAATTAATTAATGAGAACAAAGAAAGTATTCAGTAATTTCTGCATGTCTGCCATTGTTTACTATTTATTGCTTACAGTGCTGGTATTAAACAAATGTATAAGTGCTCTACCAGTGAGTACATCCTCAGCTCCTTTATGCCTATTTTTAAAAATTATTTTATTAATTTACATTCCAAATGTTGCCTCCTCTTCTGGTCCCCCTTCCCAGAGTTCTTCATACCCCCTCCTCCTCTTTGCTTCTGAAAGGGTGCTCCACCACAGCTACCCACTCCACTTATCCCCTACCCTTCAACACACACACACCTCCCCACTCTCCCCATTGCCTACCCCCTTCTCCCCACCATCAACAACAACCCCACCACCACCATAGATATCCCCCCTTCTCTGGGATATCAAATCTCTCCAGGATTAGGCACATCCTCTTCCACTGAGGCTAGACAAGGCAGTCATCTGCTACTTATGTGCTGGGTGACACAGACCAGCCAATATATATTCTCTTTGGTTGGTGGCTTAGTCTCTGAGAGCTCCCAGAGGTCCCAGGTTATTTGACACTGTTAGTCTTCCTATGGGGTTCCCATCCCCTTCAGCTCCTTCAATCCTTCCCCTAACTCATTCATAGGGGTCCCTGACTTGAGTCCAATGGTTGGCTGGAAGTATATGCATCTGCCTCAGTCAGCTGCTGGTAGAGCCTCTCAGAAGACAGCTAGCTATGCTAGGCTCAAATCTGTAAGCACAACACCGCATCAGTAGTGTCAGAGTTTGGTGGCCGCTCATTCATGCCTAATTATTAAAGATGTCATTTTTTTTAATTTACTGACCTGTGGTTTTACTCTAATGTATGTAGGATCTTTTTGTTTACACTGCTTGTGATTTACTGGGTTGTTGAAAATGTAAATCGGCCTTTTACTTGTACTTCAAAATCCTCAGCCCAAGCTTGTGAAAGTACCATTTCATTCCTTCTCTTTTCTTTCCTGTAATGCTAAGGAAATATATTATATTTACTAGCTTCAATGTCTAAGTCATTTTGTTTCTCATTTGTAGGTTCTATCTTAACTATTTAATGTGATTTCAAATACATATTTTAAACTATGTTGTTTTGCTTTTACTAAATTGTCATTTTTCTACTGTGTTGTTAAATTACCTATAGAGTTTAAAATTTAATTGCATAAATTATTTGAGTTTCTTAATCACTATCCACATCTTAAATCTTGTCTTCTATTTATTTAAGCATATTAGTTATCTTATAATTTGTATCCGATTATGTTATTAACTTATCTTCTTTTATAAGATAGTTTCTGCTCTTTTAATTTTAATGGTTATTCTTATTTATATTAGTGATATTTTAGGGAAATTTTTTTCTTAGAATTTAGTTGTGAATTTTTTTTTGGAGGAAGGGGGAAAATGATTAATTAAAGATACCCAATATCTTAATGTGTTTCTATGAGTTTAAAACACAACATAAATTGTGTGGATGATATAGAAAAATCATTATAGTAGATCAAGCAAAATCCCAGATTCACCAGATAAAGCTCTTGGCTTCGTTATCACCAAGCACTGGGCTTTATTTCATGACTCCTTGAGGTTACCAATAGCCACTCTCAAGTTCAGTGTGACAATTGTCTAAATGATGAAAGCCAACTTCTACGCTGTACTTAATTCTTTCAATTTACAATTTTTGGCAGTGTCTGACATGAAACAGTTTCAGTTCCCTGGTGGCTTGTTAATGTACAGAATTTATTATCAGGAGTTTATGATTTTCAGGATGTTTTCAATGAGCAGTTGATGCATGAAACTGACTATGTTATCAATCAGTATGTGCAATCCTTATTTTGCCCACAAACTCAATTAATTAGAATATATTAGATATATTTGCTTCAGTTTTTTGTCTTTACTAGATCTACATCTTCTCAAGGATCAGCATTTTATTTTAATATCTGGCACTAATAAATATATTCACTGAGAGTGTTAAAAATGGATATTAACAGGAATGCTAGACAAAATCAAAACAAAATTTCTTCTCCATTCTTGATGACTATGAAGTACATTGTTACACATAAAATAGGACAAGATAGAAATCATATTTTGAAATCTAATTATGTAAAGTTCGAATTCTTTTTTGTTTATTTTACTTTTTAATTTAATTTAATTTGGTGCTGAGACTCAAATCTAGTACTACTGAGTTCATTGAGCTAGGCCCCCAACCCTTGAATGTCTAGACACTTTTGAATGTTCTTATTAATTTAATGTGCTATGAGCCACAAAGAAAAGTTTTTAATTCAATTATTCATTTAAGCATGCCACCTCAGTAAAGTCTTCATAAATACAAAATAGTTGTCCTTCCAGCAGAAGAATAAAAGAGAAAGAAATCTTGTTATTTAGCATAGATTTTTTTTTTCACTTTCTCGTTTTTTGTGGCTGGTTGGTATGGAAACCTCACTATTCTATCTGTAGAGAAATCACATAACTCATCTTCAATATACCATATGGAAAATTTACTGCAGCCAAGGAAGGCAAGTAAAAGTTCTACCCACCAATGGGTTTAACACTCTAAAGGTTGAAGCAGCTTCCAATGGACTCTACTGTTTATGTTGGTAATACCAAACCACAAAGAGGTATTTGTCCTGAGAATGCCTGGAACGTTTAAGGGTTAAAGGGTTTTATCTCTTGTCATACAGTTCATTGTTATAGATTGTTTCTGGTTTTCTAAGTCTATATTTTTATTTAGTTCTTGGAAACCCAATGCTTAATTCAGAATGATGTATGATGAACGGCAATTGTACACAGATACAGATGGATGGCGAATCATGAGTTAGGAAGGTTAACCTTCATTTATCTGATGTTATAGTTAATCTGGGAAGATATTGGTTGTAATTTTCAGGTAACACACGTAGACACTAAACCTTTATTTAAATGCTTTATAATATTATTTGATTTCCTAATATTTCTATAAAGACTGATGTTCCTAGCTCTACTTGACCCATATGGACAGTAAGTCAAAAATACTAATATGCCTTTCACTTTTATCTAGTAAATGGATCATGACACAAAAATGGACACAGGCATTCACAAGTATTTAACTTTCAATCAAAAGGTAAATCAGATTTCAAATCAGCCCACTTTCTCTTATTCTGGTTTAAATCTAACAAGATGCTTTAAAAGTTTCTTCTGTGTATGCGTACTGAGACAGAGTCTCATGTGGTAGAGCTTGATCTCCAACTCATGATTTAGCCAAAGAAGAACCCAGACTTCTGGTCATCCAACTAATTTCCTGAGTGCTATTGTGATTAGAGGCTTCCAATACCATGTTATGCGGCACTAGAAACTAAATTCAGAGTTACCTTCTCAATTGAGCAGCATCCAGGTCTATTACTCTTCTGTATCTAGTCTATAGCTACAGCGCTCCTCTTTCCTGGAGCTGTAAGTAGAGATTTTGTGTGTAGTGCTGGGATTAAAGCACAGGCTTTGTTAATGGTAGCCATTACCCCCTTTCTAACTTTATGCCCAGTGTTTGTTAGTTACTACTCTTATTTCTGTGACCAAATACCTCCAGAAATAACTCAAGGAAAGAAAGATTTATTTTGGTTGTTAGGTCCCAAGTACTTGTTTTGTCAGGCAGCAAGAGAAGGTAGCAGATGAGCCTTTGCAATTCAACATTACCAAAGCAAAGAGAGTACCAGGAGGGATACAGGGAAAGATACACCTGAAACATGCACCCTGAGTGTCTTTCCTCCTCCAACCAGATCTCATCTCTTAAAATTTCCACAACTTCACAAAATAATGCACCATCTGGGGACCACAAGTGAATTTATCATACACATATAATGTACACATGACAACAAAACTTACATAACCGTTAATGGTGAACACTATATATGGAATCAAACTCCTTATCCAAATGCCCATATTTGTTACCTATGTGACTTCTTAATATTTACTTAAGTACTTTTCAGTATTCTAATTTCTGAAACTGACAAAATGAAAATATTTTCCTCAGAGGACTCTATTAAAAAAAAAAAAAGATTCTGTGCCAGGCCATGCAAGTGCTAAGCTGCTAAGCAGGTCTTAATAGTGACAATTACTATCTTATGTTAAAATGGAATTCTAGTTTTAGGTATATAAATATTATTTTTCTTTCATTTTAGACAAGCATAACTACTAGAATAGTCCTTTTGAAAGTGTGGTCTCCAAACAAGCATTGGCAAAACAACTAAGAACACAACTGAAAGTCACATTGCTAGAGTTGGGATGGCAGCTGAACCCCTAAAGCTTTTGCTGTGTAAGAATAAGGACCTGAGTTTAATCACCAACACCCACATAAAAGCTGGACATGGCAACATATGCCTGTAACCTACAGTCTACACTAGGGAGACAGATGAGAGCATCCCTCCTGTGGGCTCTCTAGGCAAATCAATGTAGCTAAAGGGCCAGTAAGAAATCATGCCTCAAAAAAAAAAAAAGTGGAATGAATAAAGAAAACAACATGGTCTAGCTATGGCCTCCACACATGTGTCCACACAGAGAGGGAGGGAGCGGGAGAGAGAGAGGAGGGAGGGAGGAAGACAGACAGACAGACAGACAGAGAACGCAAAAGCACTGTAAGTCCTTATTTCCAGGCTGACCTAGTAAAAAAGTAACCCTGAAGATGTAGCCCCCAGATATCTGTAATTTAACAGGTTCAATGCACACCAAAGTTTGGGAAATAGTGTAAGAAAATAGAATCAAATGCTTCTCCTACATTTACCTGAAGCTAGTTCTGCCTAAGGATGATTTTGGAATCTATCCACAATGCAGTGATTTTCCTAGAGTCAGTTCGCACAGTTTCAAATGGACATTGCAATCACGCTGCTGCTTTGAGTCCATGTAATCACCAAAATTCTTGATTAATAGCTAATCATTTCATCTTGACTTCATTTTAGATGATCAATTATTCTATAATGATTTCCTCTTCTGTGGAATGAGATGCAACTCTGTCATTATCACAGCTATTATAAAACACTGCTGGAATTTCTCCAGAGTTGAAATACAAAGAACCTTAGAGGTGCCCCAAAAAAAGGTTAGCTCAATTTCAGCATTTAAAAAATGTAGTATTGAACAAAGATTTTTTTCTTTTCCCTCTCTCTCCATTGCTTTAGTAAGATCTACAGCAGAAATGACATATCAGAAACTTTCAGATTAAGTCAGTTTCCATTTGAAATCAAGTAAGATATGTGAAATGAAATTAAGCTATTTCAGGAGAAAATATTGAATTAAATTTATTTTTTATCCATGTTGATTTTGCAGATGAGAAGACATAAACAACTTAAGTGTTTCATCTACTTTTAATTATAAACTTGTTTTAACTTACAAGTGGGTCTTCTCTTATGCTGTAAGCTAAGGAGTTAGTTCTTTGATTTCATAGATTTCTTCAAACTAGAATAAAGATGTACTGAACACATGGAAAACAATATTGGAATTAGTAAATAGAATATATAAGTCTTTCTCATGTTTTGTGGAAGGCACTCAGCTATTACCTGGTGAAATTTTTAACTCAAACCTTTGAAATTTTTAGAGAAACCTTCACATTTACAGGAATTTGGGGTTGTAGTTCAGTGGTAAAGAATACTCTTTAGAGTTCCTGGACTCAGTCACAACCCAGCTCCCATGTTCAACCAAGTTATAGATTTTGTAGCATTTACTCGAACTACTGGATTTCATAGTGATCTGGAAGCTCCTTATTTGAGCCGATGGGAAAAAGTCCCAATTAGGTGACAGGTACCACTGCCATCCTATCTCATGCTCCATATCTGGTGTATATATGTATTGATACGGCTTACCTCATAAAGGAGGTAAACAATAATCCTCACATGTGGATTTCAAAACTGACAAAATGTAATAATCTAATACTTGCATACTATATAAATAAGATACTCTGTTATTGTTAGTTTTCTAGCACAGCAGTTTCCAAAGTTTTCTTACTAAAACAGTGGTTCTTGAGATGTGGAGTTAGTTCAGCTCCTCAAAGGGCTCACTGTACTAACATGAGGACATGAGTTCAATGCCCAAAGCTCACATTAGAAAATGTGATGAGCATTTATACATTTCCTCATAATTCCACCACCAAGAAAGTATAGACAATCAGATCCCAATGATTCACTCTGCCCACAAGTATAGCCATATTAGAGAGTTCTAGGTCAATAAGAGACCCTGTTTCAAATAATATGTCATGCCTAAGGAATAACACTTGAAATTGTCCTCTGACCTGCACATGTACATACATATATATGTACTCCCTATATAAATTATAAATGAGCACATGCACAACTCAAACCTACACAAAGATATAGAGCTTACTACATCCTAGACCAGAGTTGAGGTGGGTCCATCAATATTCATATTTAACTAGCTCCTTGGGCACCTACAAGGTTTAAGAAAAAGAACATTATGAATCATAAATGTATGTATATACCTACATACACACAAATATGTATTTATACATATATATGTGTGTTTGTGTGTATAAACACACAAACATAAACACACAAAAGCACACACACATATATTCCAATATGACTTCAGTTTGGGGGGTTGAGAGAATGATCTAAGGCTACCCCACTTATCCAATATCAATCACCTCTTGAAAAGCAGAACAAAAGCCTCAGCCTTCAGTGTGGCAAAGGGCTTCCCTTCTGCAACTGTCATAATTCTCATCAACATATTACATAACTTTTCCAGGGTTAGAACATAGGCATGGGTGTATCTTAGGAATACTCACCTCATGTTGAAATACTACTGGATATAAACCCATATGAATCTGTGCAAATGGTTATTTCTACTATGTTCTAATAAATATGAAATACCTTCAACACTTTTATAGAACAATTATCTCACTGATATGCAATGTTTTATTCCTTCAACTTTTTCATTCTTATAAGGTTCTGTGAAGCAAAAATAATATTTTGCTGCACATAATAGGGAAGCATAGGGACTTTGAAAAAGAGCCCATTTCATGTTATAAAATAAAACCACTCATATGCAGAGAATTTATTTGGGATATTTGTCTTATGATTTGCTTGACATACCTGACTTTTTTAAAAAATCAGTTATAGTTACCGTCTTCAATGGGTCAATTAGGCAGCCATGAATAGTTTTATCTCTCTAATTTGTAAGGGATTAATTCATTCCTGGACAAAATTCCTTCATAGTGACAAAACAAGAATTGCTTCCTAGCAACATAAAGTTACTGACATAAGGATTCAATCTTCAGCACTGGCACGAAAGACAAGATGTCTATTTTGTAGAAGAGTTGATCAGAAGGTTCATGATAAATCTGGTACCCCAAAGACTAAAACCTATATATGCACCCAGTATACAGCCTGTTCAGACATTCAGAACTGAGTCTTTCTTGGCTGAAAATATCTATAGACTATCATATATACAAAGAATCCCTAAACAACTTTCACTTTATTTTGATTGAGTTTGAATAGCTGTATTCAGAGCATTACCCCAGGGAAACACAGAGGAGACAGGAATTAGAACTGTCTTTACTTCTTCCAAATCCCTGAATTTTCTTATATTTTTAGAACTTATTAAATGAGATAGAGTAACCTCAAGGCCAGTTTTTACCTAGGCTTCAAAGAGAGCTACTTGTTGGTAATGGGTATCATGGACAAGATCAACAAAGGAAAATAAATGTGTCCCCTCTACAGATATTCCTATATTTCACAAACAAGAGGGTGAGGGAATTGGTTTAAGTTAGAATAACAACTGTTCATGCAGTAAAAATGAATCAATGAAAGTGTTTCTTTATGTTCAGAGTTAGTAAAGTTGAGAAGGAATTTGCTCAACTGAGTCCTTTATGTAGTGAATGGCATGGCAATAAATTTGAACATTTGTTAACAACCTCCAGGCCCACAGAGTGACCTCTTGCAAAATGAAGAAGCATCAGAATGAGCTGAACTTCTTTGAGGACACAACAATGAACTCGTTTCATAGCTATAATAAACAGCAATAACTCAGATGGCTCATTATAAACAAGCCAAATAACCTGCTATTTGAAAGTAAATGTCTTAATTTGCTCAGATGTCTAATAGTGCTCACAATTTAAAAGACCACTACAAAATGGATTCGATCTTTATGACACTTAGGTACTTAGCATGTAAACTACAAGAGCAACTATTTAGAGAAGGCTTGTAAATAAAGACTTTTTATTTAAATAAATCAGTAAAAGTTACATTAGTTATATTTTCCCACAGAACTTAAAAATAATAAAACTAGTAAAATCAAGTCTTAAGCCAACTGAACTAAAGGAAACCATATGTAGAATTAGAGCATAAGAAAAACAAATTTTCACAGTGAAGCAGAGACTAGCAACTTTTAAATGACACTATAGCAAAGAGAGTGGAAACTGAAGAAGCATTCCAAGGAGAAGATTCTAAGTATAAAATTAATACAGATGTTCATGGGTTCTTGAAAACAAGGATAAACTATCAGACACAAGAAGTCATGTACATTAGTGCAAACTCGAAATCTTGAGCTTTAGAGGGTTGAGATGTATGGACCCAGTGTGGAAGTCAATCATGAATACTTAATGAGACATTCTTACAGTCTGCTGTGAAATGTCTCCTTCAAGTTCACATAGTTAAAAATGTAATCCTTGTAGTTTATGCTCTTCTGGAAGCTTATGGAACATGTAGGAAGTGTCAGTAAAGTAGAGGGTCCATGTGGGTCAAACTCTGGGCAGATACAGCACATTTAGTCTTTGAGACCCAGACTTTCTGCTTCCTAAATACCCATCCAACCAGTCATTCCGTGCTCCCACTGACACAACACCCAGCCACCATAGCTTTCTTGCCAGGGTGGCCTGTATGCCATGACCTGTGATCCTGAATAATTCTCTCCTCCTTTAACTTGCTTGGATTTCGTCACAGTGATGAGAAAAGCAACTAATATAGACCTCATGTCAAAAGAAAATACCCATGAGCACACAATAAAAAGGTATTTTAATCCACAAATTTGTTCTCCTTTTGCTCTCTATCCAGCATTACAAGGTTGAAAATGTAAGCAACTATGAATTTATTATATTTATATTTATCAAAGAAAGATTCATAAATAAACTGTACTGGCCATTCCCATGTGCTCTGGGTGGAGGGTAGTTCTTGCTCAGTGAAAAGGGCATGTGCTAAGATCATTGCAATAAATTCATTGCTCCTAGGACCACTGTTGAGAAGAGGGGTATTTTTGATAGGCAGGGAAGTAAGATGGAGTAATGTGATAGTGTGTGACAAGGGCTAAAATTTATTATATCTAAGTATGGAACAAGAACAAAATAAACAAGATTTAAAAAAAAAAGAATTAACATGTAGTAAAAATAAAACAGTAGATATGTAGTAATACTTTTGACTTAAATAGAAATAAAATACAAGTCAAAAATATAAATATAAACAAACTAGAAAATTATCTCCTCTGAGTCTCACAGTAACTGACAATCTCAGTTTTTCCAAATGTCTGAACTAATGAAGAGGATGTTTTCTCCTCTTTTATGTGATTGAGTGATGGGAAGAATTAGGGAGAAATTAAAGGCATGAAGGGTTAAAGAGCAGATTTTTAATATAGCAATTTAAATTCATAACTGAATTCCTTTTGTATGCTTCCAAACACAAACAAGATATAATATGTCACAATTATACAAAATCTTCCATTTAACTTTCTTTTATTTTCTTTCTTTGTTTCTTTCTTTTTTTAATGGTTTTTCGAGACAGGGTTTCTCTGTGTATCCCTGGCTGTCCTGGAACTCACTCTGTAGACCAGGCTGGCCTCGAACTTAGAAATCCACCTGCCTCTGCCTCCCGAGAGCTGGGATTAAAGGCATGCGCCACCACTGCCCGACTCCATCTAACTTTCTAACTTGAAGAAAATATGAAAGGCCTTGAGAAACAGAAAAATAACAATATTATACGAAAGTTATTATGCTTTCTGAATTTTATGCCTTGTACTCTGTTACATGAAAAATAAAGAACTTGAAGCTAAAAGGGAGAAAAAATAAAACTAGTTTGGAAAATAGAGCAACTGTCTTCCTGAACCATTTTATGTTTCCAGAACTTTCCTATGAATAGTTTTTGCTTTCTCTTATTAGTGATTTAGAAATAAGAGTACTATCTCCAGGCTGCTGAAATGAACAGGTCCCAGTTCGGGGTATGGCTTCCTGTCTTTTCCCATGTTTTGGTGTCTTAATTTAGATTGTCAATACGGAAGGCTCTACTTCAGGCTGGGAAAACTACTGATAAACAGGAGTTGTGACTGGCTTACCCTTGTGAAGCGCAATTGAGAAGAACTCTGGGTTGTAACCCCAGCCAATAAATCAAGAAATCCTTGGTGTCTCTCATGCTTAAACTTTTCTTTATATCTAGGGATGGCTGTAGACACTTTTGTAGCCTGAACAAAACAGCAGTGTGCTGTCTTTTTCTGAGGCTCCTTGAAAAATCATTTACACCCTTATTTTCAAAATGTCTCAGTCATGTTTTAGATGTGACTCTAGAAAGCAAAATAGACTCTTTTGAGATTAGCACACTGATTTCATCTATATCTCTTGAATTTACCTTTATAAGTGGATTAACATCTATTATATTATTAAATGATTTTAGTTTGTTATTCTAACTGTGTTTGTCTCAGATCTTGTTTTCATGCCTTTTATTTAAAAAAAAAAAAACAAATTGGGCAATTATAGTTTTTTTCTCCTGTATTAGGTGAGGACCAATATTCTCATTTTCTCCTATATTCATGAATTTTTTTAGCTTACTAAACTAAGAACACAGAATACTTTAAGTCTATTCATTACCCCCTCTGGTATATACGTCTGTGTACATAAATATAGATATTCATACATTATATATTGATGCATGGGTGATTTTCAGGTAAATTTTATTTTTGTAGTGGAAATATAAATGTAGATATTAATCATATGCCTAGATAGATACTGAAATAAAATAATAAGCATATAAATTGTTTTATTACTATTTATGATGGGAGGTCCTAAAATCTACTTTCAGCATTTTTGAGAATATAATATACTGTTAGCAAATATTATGTGCAATAATTTTCTGAACTTACTGTAACATTTATACATCATGACTCCAGTTCCTTTCCCTACCATTGACCCAGCCCCTAGTAACTGTATTCTTCTATACACCTGTAAGAGTAAAACTTCCTCAATGCCACCTGAATAAGTTTTCTGATATCTCTCTTTCTGTTCCTGGCTTATATTACATAATGCTTTCTAATATTATTCATGTTCTTATAGACTCCCATTTGTTTCTATATGGACAATATCTCACTGTATATTTATCACATCATCTATTCTTCTTCTGATGAACATTTTCTTTGCTTAATTAATTTTCCTTTCTTTTTCGTAGTATCAGAAATTAAATACTAAGCTAAATACATGCAAGGCATGAATTCTACCACTGAACTACAAGGGTGGCCCTGATTTAATTAATTTTTTAGTTAATGTGAATAATGCTGCAATAAGCAAAGGCATGCAAACATCTTTATCAAACTGTGGATTGTTTTATCTTACAGTGACTACTTTTGATTTTATAAGGAATACCTATATTGTTTTTGACAATAATTGCACTGTTTTGTTTTCAAATATTGTGCAATAACTATCCCTTCTACACCATCAGCAATATTTCTCATCTTTTATCATTGTGATAACAGTAATTCCAGCATTCTCCCCATGTCCTGATCTCTGGGACTAGAGGGAGAGGACTGATGCAACTTATGTAAAACCTCCTTCTCCTCTTCAATTTTCACCTTGAATAGAATTTAAGGTCTTCAATTTCCACAATCACAAGTGACTGATGCAAGGAGTGATTTATTATCAGACTTCCATAGCCCATTTCAAGTGGATTATACCCAGTTACAATCTTTAACTGTCTATGGCAGGGTGGGACTTCAGTTCAGTACAAATGAAAAAAAAAAAAAAAAGGAAACCTCAGTGTCTTATCTATCTCCATTTGATGTTCTAGGAGAAAATATAATTATTTCTGTCAGAAATCAGTTAAGATACAAAATATACCAATTTTTTTGGCAGAGATTTTTCAATGTAAAATATGTTAATTGATGAAGAGAAGTAGAAAGGTAAAGTAGACAGAAAAACTAGGTGGTGGGTCACAAGGCAGGCAGGACACTTCAGAAGGAGGACCTTAGCCAATCAGTTGAAGACTTATAAACTAGAAGTTATATCCATAACTTCTAGTATATCTATATACTATCCATATCTATTATATCCATAGTAGAAAGCATTCTGCCACTAGACTAAATTTGGACGTGAGTCATGAAACAAATTCTTCCCTGGATCTCCATACAATTAGTCTACCTTGACAATTTCAAAATAGTTTCTGGCTAAACATTTCCAGATCAATTATTTAAGGTGTGTGTCTAAATGATCAAATATAATATCTATATATCATAGATAGATGATAGATAGATAAATATGAACAGTGTGTACACATACACACACATACTGATATATATTTATCTAAATTAAAACATTTGCAAATCACCTCTACTAGATTAAGTTGACTGGGGCATGGATCCAATCTTTCTTCTCTAATATCTGCTGTGATGCTAGAATCTAGGAAAAGTTCAATAAATATTTGACAAAAAAATTAATGAATGATAGCATTTAAATTCCCAAGCATTAAACCTTTCCCACAAAATGAAATGGGTATTTCTTTTCATAGGAAAACAATAAAAACCAATAAAATTAGGCCATTTCACATGATATTTGTATGACCACACTAGCAATTATCACTGCATGTATATTCTCTTATATCTACAAATTTTGAAATCTATATGCAAATTGACAGAATTAAGGATGAGGTGAAAGGAGGTAAGGTATTCCATGTTTTCTACACAGATTTTTCCATACTTCAATCTGATGTTTTTCTACTTTGACCTTTTGATTCTTTTCAGTCAGAAAATAAAGTATAATTTGCTTACTGCCTTCTGAGGACAATGTTCTGCTTAGGGCATGGAATCAAATGTTGGCATTAAGTTTTGAAATAGACTCTTAATATTGATTGAGGAAGTAGTGATTTTGAAAGCAAAGGACTTACCTGAAGGCTGAGATTTTTGGTAGACAAACAACATTTATGGTTGTCATTATCTATTTGAGCATATAGGTGTAGTTGTCATATAGTCGGGAATGAGATTCCTAATACTAAAAGTTCTGGTAGTTCTGTTTCTCTTGTATGTTGTTTCTGCTGGTATTTACTTATAGAATTTGGCCTCCTTCTATATTCAAACCTCAAAATTTGAACTCAAACATAAAGTTGAAAGTAAAGTAATAAAGGAGAGAAAAATCTGGAAGGTTCTAAGAACAGACTTTACATAGAGGAGACACATCGTGGAAGTGAAAATGTCTTCTCAGACACACAATGAAAGGTGGCTTTCAGGAGGGGAAAGACAGCATTCTCATAGAGAAGTGCTACACTAGAGCATAAAGCATGGAGCTGCAGAGTCTTTTGTTAGGCCATAAAACCTAATGAGATTTTGAACTTGTTTATGACAAAAGCCCTACTGTTCTTTCTGCTTCCTCCTTGTCAGGTAGCAATGGGTCAGTGATCCTAGGCTTGTCCAACCACTGTACTGGAGAAGGATGTTTGTATTCCATGTTCCCAGGTCAGCACTAAGAGCCACTATGTCCTATGGTGGACCACATTCTCAGTGTCACCTATACTGAATTTTGGTGATTTATATGACCAGATCTGAAAAGTTTTTTAAAGTAACATTTTAATGGAATCCAGAATTAATGATGGATAAGCTGATATACTTTGAGATGTCATGATGGTGTGAATGTATCTTACAATTGATATAGATTTGAATTTAAGTTGCCAACTATACTTGGTAGAATGGTGTCTCTGAAAATGTTACATTCTCCCAGAATGTCAGAATATGGCTTTATTTAGAAATAGAATCTTTATAGATATAATTAACTAAAGTAATATTATATTGGGTTAAATAGGCTTAAATTTGATATGACTAATATTGTAAATGGAAGAAACACATAGAACTGCAGCTGTGTCAACAAGATAAGTGTCTATGTAAAGACATAATTAAAAGTTGCAGGGATATAATTGAAGTGCTCTACAGTGGGGGGGAGTAACTTATAGAGACTACCTCCAGTAGAAAGACAGGACATCAAGTGGAGGGATGGAGTTGCCATCTCATAGTCAAAAACTCTGACCCAGAATTGCTCTTTTCTGAAGGAACTGTAGGGACAAATATTGAAAAGAGCATGAGAGAAAGGAGGTCCAGTG